>JARGCV010000016.1:3347500-3522500 GCA_034064705.1 Bothrops alternatus | reverse complement strand
AAGGGAACATGTAGTGCAGGTTACAGTGCTGTAGAATTTATTATAGCAAAGAATTGGTGGGAGATATAACTTTGCTGTCACCTTAAATACTATTTGACATTTTAGTACCCTATGGAGAACTTGGTCATAGAAATATTCAGTTGCTCACAACAGACCGTTCTACCAATAATGTGTCCTGTAACTGGTCTCTATGGCAATTACAAAGGAAATGGGACTCAGTGAATTTCTCTCAAAGTTACCTTTCCATTATGATAGGTTATACTTGGACAAATAGAAAAAGTACAATCAGAACTGGGTTACATGAGGATGGCATTTTACAAATGAGGTTACCATGCAATAACAGGTGCCTTCTAATAGGATGAGTTGTCAGAAGCACCTTATGGTACTGAACACTGATAAAAAAATGGGATTACATCCTGTAGCTTTCTCAGTATAATATGTAATGTTGTTTCTGACCATAACAACTGCCTTGCTGGATTGGATCAAGATCCATTTAATTTAACTTTACTTTTCAAACATAGCTAGTCAAATATTTATAGAAGTTTGCAAGGTTAGCATGCTGGTAAAAACTATTCATCTCACACATACCCCACCCCAACACATATACAAAAACACATTTGGTTGTTCCCATTTCTTTAAATATTTGGACTATAAAGGTGAGTGTCTCATTTAAGTAACTGGTCAACAGCTGTTGGTGTTTTGTGTTCCATTAATTTGTAGGCTCTATTTATGTTCCTGCCTGTGACTTTCCAGATGAGTTAGAACTGCAATTGTCAGAACCCCATGCTAGTAAGAAATTTTGGAGTTCTCATCAAACATATCTAGGATACCAGGTTACTGAAATATGAGCTGAGGTAATATGTGGAAATGAATACCTTATATTCTAAATGATTGAAAGTATTTAATAATTAATTTATTATTGGATTCAGTAATGATATTCATTGAAATCATTGAACAATTTTATAATTATTTCATAATATAATATTGTTTTCATGCTAATCATACATTGGAATTACAGACAACATTCAAGGGTGAGAACTTTTTGTTATAGCTGTTGATTATGAACTGCTATTTTTATTTTCTTCAGGTAATGCAATTAATAATGCAGAGAGAATTGTAGGGAAACTTTTTTTTAAAAAATGGTAGCAGCTAGTAACAGTTACTCAGAGAAAAATTCTATTTGCCAAGAAAACCATGGTGCTAGTGGTAGCAGATAATGTGTGGCAAATAAATATATTAAGCCTAGGATGCTTAGATTCAGACTTCAATTTGCACTCCATACTGTGGCAGATACAAAATTTTTAATCCAATTCTGTTAGAATCTTGAGTAAAAGAACATATTTTTTATTCTTCTTTCTTCTCCAGTGTCTATGTGATAATTGGTTACTACCAATTATCTTACCCCAATCATTTAGCTAAATCCAACCTATGTTTATATCCTGGACATAAATAACAAAAATGAAAAAAGAGTATAATGTTTGAATGAATTTTAGTAGAATCTACTAGAAATACAAATAGATGGAACATTTGCATTGCTTTATAATGAGTTTATGATTCAATTTAATCAAACTTTTTGTTATTTGGAAGGCATCTCCTTTTAAAAAGTAGATTTTGATTGTAAGAACAACTCCATCGATTGGTCTTCTTCATAATGCAACTGAGACCATGGAATTAGGACTTTTGTATATCTAGGGCTTCTACATTGGGCAGCAATCCAGGCCACCACTGAATGGCAAAAAAGAGTTTGAGTTTTCTGTATGTCTCTACTGCCATTTATCCATATAGTAGTTTTTCGTATCTTAGTAGTGATTACAAAGAGAGTTATCAATCATGAATTGGAAAACCTGGAAAACACAAAAAGACTGCTGACTAATGTGAGCTTTGTTTTGTTTTCTCTGTATGACTGTGAAATAGTAAGGGAAGCTTTCAGAAACATTTGCACCCTGTTAGTAACATTGGAATTACCCTTTTCAGTTAGGAGTAGGGTGTATTGTATGAATCATCTGAACTGGAAGGAAAAAAGAAAACTAGAAATAGTAGTGGAGCTTTGGAAATGGAATCGGTCAATGTTTTACAGAACTTTCTTAATCATATTAATATCTTAAAATTTGAGGAAGGGAGAATATGTTTTCCTTCTAATATGTTATATGTCAGTCAAAACAATTCACTAAATAATTTAACTGTTGTGATACAGTGGTTTATTGAAACATCTTCATAGTTTTTTTGTTGTTGTTTTTTGTTTGTTTATTGCAAAACCGTTCTGCTTCCTTCTTTCAAGTCTCTCAATTTTCTATGGAAAGCTATCCTGGACCATAAAAATACAACTCTAATTCATTAAAGATACTACTAGATCTGTGTCAGAGATGCGACCTTGCAAACTGGGCACAGTTAACTGACGTAATACCATCTCCTTATTATGATCTTAAATTTATTGTCCATGAAATAGGCTTTGCCTGTTTTTTCTATCAAAACAAATATAAAGAGAAATCTGGCACATAAAAATAGAAGTCAAAATGTTGATTTTTCCATGCTATTATAGCAACTGTTACAGTGTTTAAGAGTGGTCACTTAAACCCATGTTTTCAGAAGGAAGGGTAAAAAAAATATTCATGTGTTTTTATTATTTGAATGGGATAGGCACAACTGTTTGATGGGGGTTCCAGATGAATTGTGATCCATGCTTAGGTGTTTTGAAATGAGTCCTATCCATGCTGATACACCATTATACCCTAAATGTAAAAGAAAATAACTACAATTGTAATAATATCCTTTGAATAAATATGGTATGTGTAGGCATGTAACAAAAGGGTCAGTTATGTGCCTTTAAAAAGGTTAGCTTCTATTCTAAATTTCTTTCAAGAAACTGTAATGAAGAATAGGAATGAATACATAATCTAGATAGAATCATCTTCATTCATTGTACAGTAGTAAAATCAGCACTCATCTGTTGTTGGAGTCTCAATATATCTGGAGAACATTAAATTGAAAAGGCCTTCTTTAGGTTACAACATATAAAATTTCATCAAGATTTTAAGTTTCTTTTGATTCATTTTTTCCCATTTCAAGATCATTCATGGTTTGTAGTAAGCAAGATTGTTTGAAAGAATATTGATTCAAACTAATATTTATTTTTGGAATACAGCAATTTACAGGAATCATTTTTGCCTATCTAATGATGAGAAATATTTCATCAATGTAATGGGAAGTCTTATTTTATGAATTAACTGCCTTAGTTTTGCTTTTAAATTATGCCAGTTTCTATTTTATTTCACTAGTAGCTGAGTACAATACATTCTGATATATTTGGAGAAATTATGTTCTAGATACTGTTTTACTATTACAGCATTTTTTGTTGGTTTTATTTTTGTAAAAAGACCATAAATTTTATTTTCTTGCAATTTTCAATACTATAAAATTTCCTTTATTCCAAACAAAAAGAAAACTTAAAAAGTAACAGGTACTGGTAAAAATTGGCAGAAGTATAGATCTCAATACTGGCTATGTTCAAATCATCAGCTTGAGCCAAACTGAATGTGCACTTCTACATACACCATGATTTAATCATCTCAGTTTTCCATTTATGCAAAACAGTTATACACTGTCCTTCACCCATAATTTCAGAACAGCTGACAGGAAAATAATATCAGTATGTTTACAGAAAGTAACAGCGAAAAACTATAATAGTGACCAGAATAAAACAATCTGTAAACTTTGGAGAAAACGATGCTCATTTGGTATTAAAAAGAACTGAGAAGACAACTTCATAAACAAGATCCCTTCACGCCCCTGCCTCAAAAAAATTCTATATGTTCTCAATATGATCTCTGATAATAGCATGCTAGTGAAGAGTTTCTAAGTGACTTAAATAATTTACATTAATTATATAAATAAGTTGCTATGTTTCTTATTCCCCCCAAAATTAGGCATGATCTTGATATCCATTAGATAATGCTTACTTTTATTATTCCCCATTTGGTCGAAATAATGAAAAAAAGCATGTCCTATTGTCTAGCCAACCGATCATGCTCTTTATAACTTTAGCTGCTGGTCTTCTGTCAGCTTGTAATGTTCCAGTGTGATTTGCGAGCATTCCAAAATTGAAATAAAATAATGAGAAGTATGGAAGAAATACAAATTTATGGAGAGGTTTGTTGCATCTATTACCCACAGTGTTTCTCATTAGGCCTTTATGGCTCTGTGTGTCAATTTTCAGTATAGTACTTTTGAATATTTTTCTAGAATTAGCACCTCAGCTATTTACATTATCTCTTTGATAAAATGTGTCACTACAAGCATAGAGTGAGCATGTCAAACTTCAGATATCATGCAGACAATAACTTTCATGCAAATCACTGGAGTCCTTGGTTGGTACTCAAACCCACTTTAGCAAGATGCATATAAAGGAGAATGCAGCTCAGGGTTGAAATGAGGGTCCTTGGTGCTCTCTGAGCTTGCTTGTTTTCCTGCAGACATTTCGTTATCCAAACTAGGTAACATCATCAGTGCTAGTCCATCAGTGTTAGCAAGATGGATATTTTTATCTTTGATCAAGAAAAATATTCCAAAATCTTGATTTAGCTGGAGCATTTCATGTGCAATCTTGCTGTTCTCTCTGTGTTTTTAAAATAATAGCCTAAGAATAACTTTATTAGTAGAGGTAGTTGGCATTTACTTCTTCAAAATAGGCTTAGTTCTATTTCTCACTCACTTAGTTCCTAGTTCTCCCTTGACAACATTAGCTATAATGACTGTGAAAGTTTAACTTCTTTTTTAAAAACAGGCACAAAAATATAGCTTTTTAAAAGTTAAAGAGTTACAGTGTCAAATACAGCTCATCTTCCTATGAATAACATAATCAGTATTCCTTTTCCCATAATTGTGATCTTCATTGAGTATCCAGCCCAATTACATATCCAGTCAGAAGTTAGAATTCAACAGTATCTTTATTAGAGAATACACTTTGGACGTAAGCAGAATGCTCAAAATATACTAATTAAATAGCATAACATCCTATTTAAAATGCTTTCAATAACAATATAGTTATTTATATATTTTAAAGATTTATATATTTGCCTGTCTTAAACAACTCTGGGTGGCTCACAACAATCTTGATTCTTAGATCTTGGATTTTATCTTGGATGCAGGACATGTGTTTAGCCCAGCTATCAATGAATGCTGCAAAACATTTGTTTTATTTGAAGCAAAAATGTATTCAGAATACATGAAGTTAATGTCTATACCTTGATGAAAACTATGATAAAGTCTGAAGCTTAAGAGAGAGAGAGAGAGAGGACATTCCTTTGTTTCTGAAATACAAAGATTCATTTAACTAACAATTGACCAGTAAAAAAACAGATGCAGAACAATCTGTGAAGGCTCTTTCACTTATCTACCTCTCACTATTTTCCTTAGATACAAAGAGATTGTTGAAATCTCCATTACACTGAGCAAGAAAAGCTGTTCAAGTAACATGGTGGTACTTGGAGAAATTGACTCAAGTTGATTACACTCACAGTCTCTTGCACACAGATTTTATAAACTCCCTTTCTACCTGGGTTTTCCAATAGGTATAGCTTGAGTAGACAAGACACATAGCCCTGGTCAACAGCCAGGAAATAATTAGGGACACACACAAATCATTTCCAATTGAACACTGAAGCACAACAGACACTTTGAGATAGAATGAGTGAATTTAAAATCATAGCAAAACTTTACTGGTTACAATATACATTTGCTCTTTCTCACATCTTCTTCCACACTTACCCATGTCCTGAAATAGATCCCCAGGCACTAATTAGAGGAACAGAAATTGCCAAGTCTGGATCCAAAGACAACTCAAGGAGTGAGTAGACTTCAAAACCTCTTTTATCCCCAAAGTCTTTGCCAAGTTTAGAAGCTGTTGATGGGATGGAAGGGGGGGGAGTGTTCCATGTGCTCAGATCCAACTTCCTTTGCCTAGTTCACATGATTTTTGTTTGTTTCCTTAATGACTGTTTTCCTGATGGATAAGAAATAAACAAATTTTTAGATAAGATTTCTGTTTTTTTAGTTATGGCATTTTCAGCCCAGTGACACGGCACGAAGTTCAGACCTTTTACGGTATCACTTTATAGGTCCCTTGGTAAGGTTCTCCACTGACTCCTATTGGTCACTTTTTACAATTATCACGTCTTTAGGTTTTGATTGAGTCTTCTTTCTATATACTCTATAGGATATTATCTTTACAACATGTGTCCATTATTAAACTTGATTCGTCCATCTGCCCTGTCATTCTGGTCTCTGTCCACCTGCACTTTTCAGATGCAACTTTGGTAGTAAATAAGTTACATGTAGCATAGGCATATGTAACTTTCTGATTTATTGCCTGCACAACAGCCTCCCACTTCACAGCAAGATCTGAGCCAAAAAACATCCATCTTAAAGCCCACATATCATAAAGTAGCCAATTGAACATGAGCATATCAGTGAGCCCATTATATAAGGCTATTTCTAAAATAGATAAACAGGCATGAGCCTATATTTTGAATTATATTAATGTAGATCTTCAGCATAGCATAGCATAGTATAATCACATAGTATCATAATTGGATGATCAATAAACGTGGACTTGGAGCAAATGTTCTGAATGAATGGTGGTAGAATCACTCCCCAATCCCTATTTTGTGCAATCAAATAAAGTCTTATGATCCACTGACAGTTTTTAGATGGTAAATGGTGAAAACATTGTATGCCTTTATCAGCTTATTTGCTATGAAATCACTGTTAAAGTGGTTATGTTTTTAGTTTTTGTGTGGTTAGCGGGCAGTTTCTAAAATTCAAATTAGCATTTTCATTAAACTGATTCTGACACAACCGAGAGTCCTGTTAAACCATAATCAGCTGAAGCAAAGACTGAATGGCTTTTTTCATGACTTTGCTTTACACTTTAAAATATGTTCTGTTCCACTGGCTAAACAAGGATTTGAAGTGGTCAGTCAAAACTTTTCTTCTCGCTTTTCAATTTTGTGGTCCTATTTCATTACCCTTCTTTTTGTGCAATATGTCATTTCACATTATCTGTATTTTTTCATATTTTGCAGGATGTCACACTTAAATTGATCGAACTTCCAAAACACTGAATGCTGCCTCCTGTACCTCAGCTATTGCTTTAAATTGCCAAAAGAATGACAATGAAAACTGACATTCCAAAGTTGTACTTTCAACTGACTTTTTAATGAAACTTCCCTAAAATAAAATGGTCTACTCATAAGGAAAGGTGATCTGCCTTTCTTAAGTTGATGAAGACCAAATTTGGTGAACTAAGTAAGAATAAAATATTTAATTGGCTACTTATGTATCATTTAAGCAAAGAATTGGGATTCTAAAATTGAATTAAAAAGTATTAAAATTCAACAACATCCTAGTAACTGAACAGTATTTAGTAATGTTGGGCTATGTTTGCTTTTGAGGGTGGCCAGAAAATCTTGATAGCTATTAGATATTAATTTTATCTTGTTTTCTTCATATCCCCTAAATAGTTGGAGATATTTACCTGACCTTCAAGGCTATATTTAAGAGAACTCCAGAAGAGGGGAATGTAAACCAATTATGGTGCTCTTTTCTGTAGTGGCATGCTCACTTGGTGGTGACTTTATGAAATTTGCTACCGCAAATATTGCTTTACTTATCACATGGCAAGTATAATTGCTTACATCTCATGTTTACATATTAAGGTTGTCAGATGAGGCTTTCTTATGGAATCTCTATTGCCATAGATAATATTCTTAGTTTTCTTGTAAGTTCCTGCCCATCACTGTTATAAATAAGCATGTTACTTCATTTCACACATTAAAACAATCCTGACCTGATAGATATGATTTTTTTTGTTAGTGTACTTAATCATATATCACAGCTGATGTTGGTTGCTTTTCGTCTTCATAACTTGAACATTTTTGGAATTGTAAGGATAGCATCTGGTTATCTATGATGTGTCCAATCATGCTATTGTTTGTAACTGGACTATTATAACTTGTTTTAAATTGAGGCAATTTGATCTCCTTGTGTCATTGTACCAGTCTACTAAAAGCAATTGATATTATTTCTTCTAAATTTTTGTGATATCCAGGGCTTTTTTGTTATAGAATGCTCAGAACGGAGTTCCGGCACCTTTTTTAGATGGAACCTTGTAGGGTAGGCAAGATGGGTTGTATGACGTGTGTGAGTCCCGGCACCCCTTTTTTTTTTTTTTTTACAAAAAAAAGCACTGGTGATATCTATTTATGAATCTTGGTATTTGTAATCTTTTTCACTTTTTTTTATTTCAACATTACTGTTTTTTGGAATGGCTACATCAATAAATAAAGTATGTTCTTGTAACATAAAAGATGATGGTAATGATTATTACTGTATAAGATTATTAGACTTCTTTATATCCATTAGATTTTTTAGTAGCTTGAATATGTTTTAGGTGGTAAACTAATTTTCTTAATTAATAAACTAAAGTAGATTTATTGATGTTACTATGAAATAGCAGAAGTTGCAAAGTTACTTAAAGCAACTTAGAGCAGTGGTTCTCAACCTTTTTAATGCCGCGACCCCCAACCGGTCGTAAGTCGAGGACTACCCAACCGGTCATAAGTCGAGGACCCCCAACTGGTCATAAGTCAAGGACCCCAACCGGTTGTAAGTCGAGGACTATTTCCCTGTCCGGGAGCGCCGCACATGTGTGGTGCCGTCCCCTATGCCGGCTGAGGCGTAGCTGGCAAGGGGCAGCGACGGCGCAGGGCGACCATTGGCTGGGCCACCAGCTGGCCCAGCCCAAGGGAGGTAAGGCACCCGCCGGGCCCCACACTCACCAGCAACCCTCCCTGCACCCGCCGACCTCCCATCTCTGGCCCTCTTTTACTTACATTTTTAGTAGTTGCTCAGCAGGGAGGGGTGGAAACTTCCAGACAGCTCGCCTTCGCTGCAGACAACTTGCAGCACTGTTTGCAGACTGGGACTTTTGGCGGGCTCAGCAGGGCAGAGACAGCCTGGACAATTCCTATTGGCTTTTGAAAGCCAATAGAATTAGACTCTGTTCAAGAGAGTCTATTCTATTGGCTTTCAAAAGCCAATAGAATAAGAGGGAGTAGCACAGCTAAGGAAAAGGGGGAAAAAATGGCGGACTACGTTGTTTGTCGACCCCTGTGAACTGGTCGTTCGACCCCAGATGGGGTCACGACCCACAGGTTGAGAACCGCTGACTTAGAGCATTAAAACAAATGTATTGTTGGTTTTAAAAAGACATCTAAAGCCTTGCCATCCATTTTTATCCATTTGTATCTAAAAAATTTTAGAACATATATGGTAGTAGATTTTGTTCAGTTCGTCAATGGATTTGTATCTATTCTTATTTTATTTATATAATAAATAAAAACCTTAGATGAACTGAACACTGCAACTCACCCCAACCACTTAAGTACATAGCTTTTAATTTCTTGCATATTAACATTGAGTGATCAAAATAAGAGATTATTTTGGAGTGATTATTATGATTGTAATCGGGGCTGACACTTGTTACACTTCAAACATGTAACCACCAACAGTTCCTTTACGATGAAAGTGCTCCCAGAACAACACATTTTAATAGTCAGAAGAGTTGTGAATTCACAGCTTTGCACAGCAGGTGTAGCTGCACAACTTTGCATCCTAAATACACATGCTCATCTAATCTGACAGATTAGACAATGACATAAAAAAATCACTGATGTTTAAACAAAGCCTTCATCTCCACTGAGGCTAAGCTTGTTGCCCAATTGAATGCCACTAATAACTTTTCCAAGTCAAAAACAATGTATATTTTCTTAATGAAAATCAAACAGAAGCAAGAACAGGGCTTGATGACATTTTAAAAATTTGCTTTCCTGTCTCTTTTCAATATTTACCTTTGCATCATCCTGTACAGGGGTTTTGTTAATTAGTTGCATGTTGTGTGTGTTCCTATAACTAAGACAGCACAGCAATTCAGGGATCCTTGTAAAAGAAGATTTAAAATCTATCTGGCTGAGGGATCTGTACTTTTTAATATCTGCTCTCAAAATGTGCTGCAGAGAATCTGGAAGTGTATGGAGCAGATTTGAAGGCCGCAGGATGGAAATATATTACTTATTCAGAGATTCACTTATTTAATGACCTGAACCTAATAATAGAAAACAATTGCATTTATGCAAGTCAAGCCTCTTGATTTTTCTCAATCCTTCAAAGTACTCTCTTCCATATTTCTAATATCATAAAATCTGGTGCTTTCAAGGACATCATGGAATACAATACAGGGAATCAAAGGCTCATTTCTTTATGCCAGCAGAAAACAACCATTGCATATATCCCTGTTGCCCAAACCAACTGCACATTTCAACAGGAGAAGAAATGGGAAGATTTGCATAATCACAGCTATTTTTACATTTTTAAGGTAAAATCATTTGAAACAGTATAAAAATAAAAATAGTCATTTTCCATTAATGTCGTAAATGTGCATTCATCGAACAGGTGAAAAACATATATTTGTTTATTATAAGGGAGTGAACTAGCCATTAACGGAGTCCAGAGGTTATTTAGAGAGAATTGCACTTGTCTCTAACTCAGAAAAAGGAAATAGCAGACTAGGTGCATGTAGGTCAGTTACAAATGTAACTGCAGAGAGCTATAAATCTCTAGTATTACTCCAGTGGCTGTATCGTGCAACAGCCTTCAAATGTCTTCCTATAATTTAAAGATTATGTAAGGAGTATAACAAACATGTTCAATAAAAATATTAAGTTAGAGACAAATCCTATAAATGCTCCAAAGAAGCAGCCATTGTCAATCTGGATCATTGTCTAATCTGCTTCAAATAGGAACTGCTGCTAGTTATATCAACAGTAGGACAAAACAAGGCCTTCTTCATGAAAACACGTTCACTTTTACTCAGAGGCTGAAGCTTCCTATATTGTTTTACTAATTATTAATAAATGTTGATGTATTATGTTCCATTGAAAATTCATCGAGTCAAAACTCTTAATTGAAAATTTGCACCAGAGCAAAAATGAAACAAAATAAGGCAAAATCAAACAAATGGTAGATTCTGCCATTTGTGTGTGTGTGTGTGTGTGTGTGTGAGAGAGAGAGAGAGAGAGAGAGAGAGAGAGAGAGAGAGAGAGAGAGAGAGAGAGAGAGAGAGAGAGAGAGAGAGAGAGAGAGAGATGACATTCATCCTGAATTTTCTACTAGCACTATCTAACATTACAGCTGTTTGTTCCTACAGTGAGGCTGATGGCTTTCAGAACCTAGTGAAAAGCTATGAAGCTTTTGTGAACCATCACAAAATATTCCCACCAACAATTTAAACACTATAAAATTAAGGAAATAACTATTATCTTGTTTTATAGAATCTGCTGCTGAATGCAAACTTTTGAGAAAGCAGTAGCATAGATATTTTTGGTCCTTTGAAATAATTGTGAAAGAATTTTTAAAAAGGAAAAGAAATGGCAAGTGAAAAATGATAAATACATTTTAACTAGCATGAAAGATTATAGTGCCACTTTCTTAAATCAATTTTAACATACTATAGGAAAGATAATTGTTTTGAAATGACATTACTCTTGTAGTACATTTCCATAACATCATTACAGGCAATTTAGAGAATTTGAGCTCCAGAGCACTACACATCAATGAATTAAAATGCAATGGGATATGAAAAATAAACCTTGGTCTTTAGACTTAAATAAGCTAAATTATTACCCCTATTTCCATTCAGACTTTTAAAGTCTTGAAATATGTATTTACAGTGCTGAGAAAATGCATTGAGAAAACGCACCCTTAGAAGTCATCCTTATGTTAGTATCCCAGAAGTTATATTATTTTTTAAATAAGGGAATGCTTCCAGGGACAGACAGAACAAAATAAAATACTCTGCTTGAGTTGGATGGCCATGTAAATTCATTTAATAAACATATTATAGAGAAATATTGGGTGGTTTTTAATTTTCAAATGAGCTTCAATTCTTTAACTGGAAAGGAAAATATCTATGTATTTTTACCTTGAATGAAAATTCATATGGCTGTTGTGTACATTTCTTCAGATATGTGTTCACGTTTCATATGGGTTTGATATACACTCCATATCATATACACTGTCCTTAATATATTCATTTTGTAAGCTATTCCAATAATGTTGTGTGGCTGCATTGTAATATCCTTGCAGATTTGAAAAATAGAATTAGCAGCCACATATTAATAGGCAAACTAAGAATAACAATCTCCCCCATAGCTACCCAGCTGCATGTCTCTTACTGAAATGGTGAGCTTGCATATGAATTACCCTTCACAGATAACAGGTGCCATCTGTCCCTTACTCATTGGGCACAGATGTACATTATTTTTATCAACATGTGCAGACACCTGGGTTGTGCAAATTACAAAAATATTCAGAATTACACCATTCAGGCTGAACTTTTTGCCTACCTTGTCCATTAATATAACATTTCATGACTCCATGATCTCAATACATATCAGTTATAGATAATCCTCGATTTACACCACTGACCCTGGAATTACAGTCATAAGTCATGACAGTTGTAAATTAAGGCATCCCATGACTGGATTCAAAGTTATGACATTTTTACGATGGTCATTAAGTGACCGGTGTGGGTGTTAAACAAATGCTGTGGTTGTTAAGTGAACACTATGGCTGTTAAGCGAATTCATTTTCCCCAGTGGGTGTCTTTTGCCAGTAACTGGAAATGAATGCCAGCAAATAGTGAAAATGGAGCAAATTGCAGTCATGTGATCACAGGATACTGGAAACAGCTATAAAGGTGAGCCAGTTGTTAGATCCCCAAAAAGGCAGTCACGTGAATGCAGGGTGTTATGTGTGTGCGTAGCTATAATTTCCAAAAATGGGGTGTAAGTAGTTCTGGGAGGTTCATCGTAACTTTGAACTGTCATCCAGGAGCGGTCATAAATACAGGATTATCTGTACATTCTCCCTTCCAGAAAAACTTCCAGGACAGCATCTGAAACTGCTTAATTCCAAGAGTTGGTATATCCTGTGTTCAGCAAAAAGGTATAGAAGTTGATGGGGCTACCCACCTACATTGATAATATTTCAGTAAACTTATGTTTGCTGAAGTAGAAACTTATGTTAAGGCCTCACTAAATCCAAAAGCAGTTGTGAATGTGATAATAAGCTTTCTGAAGATGTAACAGGAGAAAGATACATTTAAATCTATTTTACAATGTATTGGGCAGTTTAGGAAGAAGTGGAGCTTCAATAAGCTCTGACGTGTTAACCCCAGTGCATTTCAGCCAAGTGTATTTTCCTCATTCTCTTTATGACTCTGAAAACGATTGCTTCATTTTGCTTGTATGCAATGTCCTTTTAGCTGTGTGCACAGATAAGGAAAACAAGAAATGTATTTTTGTTTGTTAAAATTATTACATTAAATGCTCGTCCTCGGTGCAATTTTCAAATGGGAATTGACCAAGTATAGTGTGGTAATGTGAGAATTTGCAGGCAATTTGAACTGATTTGGCTCTTCAGAAGGTTAAGGTAGTTTAATGGTTGAAAGCACATTGCTGCACACAGCAAGCTGCAAAAAGTCAAAGGGTTAGAGGATTAGGATTTCATTTCCTTTTAGCCATTGCCATGTCTGTTTCCTGTCCAAACTGTTTCTTGTTCATGTTTAACCCATGCTTTTAAAGCCAAGAATGATCATGAACTTGTGGGCCTTGGGCTTCATTTTAACAAGCCGTCTCTTGCACTTCGATATGTAATTTGTCATAAATGTCATAGGTCAGGAGGTGTTAGAAACTTGCAGCTAGCAGATGGTTGTTAGTTAGCTAGCAGTGGTTTAGAAGATTAAAAGATGCACTGTGGTATTTATTTACTTGAATGTGCAATGTCGTACGTCTTCCAAATGCTTTTAAGTTTCTTAGTTGACTTTGTTTAGATGGAAATGGGCAGCAGCTGATGAGAAGTATTCTATTTGTCCTTATTTGAAGAAGATGCTCCATCTGAAGATGCTCCAGAGTGTGTAAGGGGATGAATTCATTTAATGGTTAAGCCAGTACAGTGTTAATATTGTTTAATGTTTCTTTAATAATCAAATTTAGAAAAATTTGAGAAGTGGTTTATTTTCTAGTTCTGTATAGTGAATATATAACAAGCACAGTTGTTATAAAATATAGCTGATGTGCCAGAGATTTCAATCAACATATTAACAGAATTCATTATCATACCTATCTCTTCTAGAGACATAACATTGCGACTAGAGTCATAAAAATAGTTTGATAATATTGCCATAAAGTAAGGTGGAATAATATATATGCTTCACAATTATTTAAGCAGACTAGAACCATGTCAAAATGCAAGAAGAAATGTTTTGCTTGAACTTCCATCAGAATAGTCTACATGACCAAAATGAGGGATTACAGAAATTGTGCTGAGATACACATGTAGTTTAAAAATGAAACTACAATGGAATATGTAACTAAAAGCAAACTGGATGAGTCCATCCTGTAGTTCAGGAATAAAACAAATTAGATGGAAAATATATGCAGAAGAAATTGGATTCCTCCTGAACAAAATGTCTATGTGTTATAAGGTGCATGAATTGTAACATCCTCTCTCCAT
Organism: Bothrops alternatus; assembly: GCA_034064705.1. NCBI lineage: Eukaryota > Metazoa > Chordata > Lepidosauria > Squamata > Viperidae > Bothrops > Bothrops alternatus. The sequence continues at coordinate 3,507,872 of JARGCV010000016.1, read as the reverse complement.
CAACAGCAGCATAATGTTAATGATAATGTTGCTGGCACACTAGGACTTGCCATTGCTATTCTACCAGTATAAATTCTGGACTGGATATATAATGCTAGTTTAACTCTTTGGATTCGTATGGGCTACCTATATTTAGGTTTATAAAACCAGCAGAAGAATCCACTAAAGGACTACTTAAGAAGAGAAGCAGCTTATCCTGATTGGGTTAGCTAACAAAATATTATCTACTGTTGCCTAACACCATCCCTGCAAGAAAGGATTTTTCCACGGTCATCTTCTATCTTTTAACTAGAAATGCCTCACATTAAATGTGGAAACTTTTGCATGCAAAGCATGTCTTGCACCCTTGAGCTATGGCTCCTCCCCATGAAATATTAATGATAATAACTAGTTCATTTATGGTAGCAAGAAATAAGCCAACCAGAGTCAGCACTTGCTGAAAATTGTGAACAAATCTCTTCTACAGTTCATTGGAGTACCTTGACCTCTAGACATCTATACTGAAAACTCACAAACTATTAGAGTATTGTCTTTGAGTTTTGGCCACTGCTGCAAAACATGAATCTCTCTCTCTCTTTCTCTCTCCTTGTCTCTGTCTCTGTCTCTCTTCCTCTCCCCCACAACACAAATTGTACACTAAGTATTTCTGAAATGAGTGTCTTTAATGAATTATGAGGTGCATACTTTTAAATATGAATCTTTCTTAATGTAATTCACTATATAGCAAACTGAAAATAGCCATGATCTCTCTTGATTGTTTTGGACCTGATCCACCTTGTGAACTGTAGTGTAAATCAATACATTTGATGAAATATACCAGTTCCATTAGTCATCGGAATACATAAATGAGTACCTTTGATTTCTTTTATATTGGTAGAATGCTATGCCTACAAATGTGGTTTTGAGTAGTTAGAACAATTTTTGGCCTCAACAACAAGGGGGAAAGTACCTTTCTATCTTTAAACCATCAAATCATTTATGTAATTAATTGTATTTCAGTACAGGAGTTATGAATAGATTTAGCAATAAGACTATCATTCGTGGCTACGATTACTCATGTAAACATATCATCAGTATTTGATTTGTTTCAATGAGAAAAAGAAATTCTATATTCTAATGGCAACTGTATTTTATAAGAATCTTGACAACTTCAATGGATAAGAGTTGCTATTCCCAAATAGTAAAGCACTAATAGTCATAAGCTACATAATTGATAGATAAGAGCAGCTTTGATGGCCATCAATAAGACTTTAAAAAAAAAAACAGGAAGAGCGTATATATATTTTTAGTGTGTATGAAAGGGGAAAAAAAGATCTGAAAATGGAAGTGGGTTTATTTCACAATAAGAAAGCATAATAGCTATAAATATTTAAGTCACATGTAGTATAGATGTCTTGTCAGGAGGTGACTATTAGTTCTGATGGTAGACTTCTGCATGGTTCACAATGCAATATTATTGGCTGCACCAGTGTGAGCCGAAACAAAAGAGCTCCACGCAGCTCCGCCCTCCACCATTCTTTCTATTGACACTGCCCCTTGTTCACAAAACCCTTTTCAATTATATCTTTGTTGTAAATGTTTACTTTTTCCATTCAAACTTCTGCTATCTTGCTTCACTGCTCCAGGCAGCCAGCTAGCTGGAGCCAGAGCAGAAGGTGAGGAAGGCAGGGAAGCAGAGATTGCTAGCAAGGCCACACCAAATGTAAACCCTCCTAAAAAGCATAGTGTCCAGCTTTACATAAGTCTTCTTCAACCATATTAGGAACTATAACTTTGCCTTTCAGTTTCAATTCATTTGAAACATTAAAGGAAAGGAACCATATTATATGAGTCACCAAGCATTTTAATTTCTTCAGTCTGGATCACATTTTTTTAAAGGACTTACCACTATTTGCAAACTGTGTTTTGAGAAAAGTAATATTGTTTAGCAACAAGACACAGCAACTAGAAAGAAAGCTTTCTCTATATTTTATTGTCTCAAGGCTCTGGAATGTCTTCTCCGGTTGCTCGTGTTTTGCCCAGAAATAGCATTTTCCCTTTGTGTTTAAACTATAATGCTAAGTGTACCTTACAATACACTACCAAACTCCATAAGAGTGCTTTGAGCTAACAATTGAAGGCAAATGTAGAGATTTTAAAGAATATAATTATGGTTATTAGAATAACAAGTAAAATAAATAAAAAATAATTCTGTCTTTTTTCTTTTATTGATCCATGGATAATATATTTTAAAGTATGGATGTGAATAGTAGAGTCTGCAGGAGATATGAACCTATCATCTGTTAGTGGTGTTTGTAATGAAATCTGGAAAATATTTTAGGACAGTTTGGTTTGATTGGTGGATACCTAATGTACTGAATAATATAAACAAAATAGAAAAAGTTATATTTCTGTGTAAAATCTCTATCTATAATGAAGTTGATTTTAGGTTTTCTATTTAGAATTTTTCTTTTTAATAGTGGTTATTATTTCATGTTATCTAAATATACTGGTTATTATTTCACGTTATCTAAATATTAACATTTTCACTGTAGTTTGTGTTATGCTTGCAGTCTGTACCTGATGGACATCAACCATTAAATCTTTAAATGTAAGGATTGTTTTTTTCAGTGCTTCACTTAAAAGAATAGTAAAATGAGAAAACACTGCAAGTATTTGTTAAGGATGAAAAACTAAAATAAGTACCATCTCTCTCTTTTTTCTCCCTCACTTCCCCAATTTTTTTTCCCTTCCATTTAGTTGTATCTGATTTTCATAAAATACCTGGACAAGTTTCTGCAGTTTTCTTGCCACATTTTTAGAAGTGATTTGCCACGGCCTCCATCCTAGAGAAAATGACTATCCCAAGGTCACCCAGCAAACTTTGTACCTAAGGCAGGACTAAAATTCATGGTCTCCCAGTTTTTATCCAATTATGCCTTAACTACTACATCAAACAAAATTTGCTGTGGATGAAAAACTAAAACTAACTTCCTTCCTTCCTTCCTTCCTTTCTTCTTTCCTTCCTCCCTCCCCCCCTTCCTTCCTTCCTTCCTTCCTTCCTTCCTTCCTTCCTTCCTTCTTTCCTTGTGGAATAAGTTTCTTTTTAAAGGTCCTTCTTTCTTTTTCAGATCCCTCTTATACTACTCTGTGTGGAACATCTAGCAACCTGGGTAACCTGCGTTGCACAGTTAAATAGGACACTGAAAATTTCTAGGCTTATGTTCCCATTCTGGATATAAAAACCGGATTGACAAAGGGATTTGTTTCTGAGCAAATATGGACAGGATTGTCTTGCACATGAAACTTGAAGAAAACAAAATCCTTAGGTGCATATTATTTCTGCAGAAGTTACCAATGAATCTCAATGCAATCTAATCCTTTGAACATTGCCTGAAAATGGATCTATATCAAAAAGTGGAATATTATTTTTTTTAATTTATTATTATTAGATATCCATTTGTACATGCAAACAAAGAAAAAATTCAAGTTAAAGCCATTCAGCTTAATACAATCATTTCAAATTTGTAGACCTTCTTCACTTCGTATATCAAAGTCCAACTATAAGCCAACTACATTTTATAAATTTTAAGTTTCACTTCTTTTCAAATCTATCCATTGTACATCACACAAACAAGTCTTCTTTCTAAAGTTAATAATTATCATGTCTTTGCACCCCTCCCTTCAACGCGTACATTCCTAGTCTAGTTAATATACATCTTCCATTAATCACCCTCTCATGTCTTTTGCTCTTGCACTTAGTCCTTAAATCAGTCCATAATTCTTTGCCTTTAATTCCTTCCATAAAATATTAAGTTTCTCTTCATTTCAGACGAATTCTAGGTTTCTTCCTCTGCCAGGTGGCTTTCCATAGCACAGCTTCCCTTCCACGTAATAAGTCTCTCTTTATTGCTTGCAATGTCCCTTGGTTCCATATAAGCCATGCTCTATGGATTCTGTCAGTTTGCCAAGAGAAATTTTTAGCCTCCTCTCCTAGATATTTTCCCCATGCGTTTACAACAATTCTTTTCAAATCTTCTTGTCTCTCCACCTCTTCCATCTTTTCTTCAACTCCTTCCCAGACTCTCTTCGAATTTCTCCCAGTATCTTCTCTCATTTCCCCACTGTACGTTCCTCCGGTTTGGTCCAAGTCCTCAATAACTGCTTTGCTGTGATTTTCCACCATTTTCTCCATTTCTCCGTTTTGTTCCACTGCATCCAGCGCCTCCATCCTTCCCTTCCATGTTTTTGCACACATGTCTATTATCATGTCCATCTTTCTCTTTATTTTTTCAATAATTGTTGATATGTCATCTTTTAATTCCTTCATCGTCATCTCTGGGGAGCTGGCATACATCCTTAGGTTTATTCTGCAACGTTTTTAAGTTATGTGTCTCTGGTGCCCTCTAGAGGTCTCTTTCGCATTACAGTTTCTCTTCCTTAGGTTTATTTTGCACAGGTTTTAAGTTATGCCTCTCTGCTGCCCTCTAGAGGTCTCTTTCGCATTACAGTTTCTCTTCCGCTTTTCTCTTCCGGTGCCTATCCCTTTAAATTAAGAGCGGTCGCCATCTTGGGTGCCTCCTGGTTATTGTGAATGTATTTGGTCCGAGGCAAAATATAAGAAATACTTGCTTTTTAAGCTCCTGGGTTCAGTCTGTCAATCTCTGTGCTTCTTCGAGATGTGTTCCTCGGGTGGTGGCTGGTCTCAGCGTCTTGATGCTGCGCCGGGCTGGAGTGATTGTGAGCTTACAGGGAGTCTTCTTTCTTCCCCCCCCCGAGTGTTTTTTCGGGGGGCTTTCAGAAGATCTCAACCCTCACTCACAGGTCTTCGCCCCTACTCCTACCGAGGAGGGGTTTTTTCGCCGTGAAAAACAGCTGGTTTACGCTGCTTTGGCGGCTTTACAGGTCCCGTGTCGCAGAGCCTCTTAGCAAGGCTATTTCGACCCTGAGGCAGCCACCAAAAGTGGAATATTATTAATAAGACAAGAGGAGGATGTTAAATATTGTTACTTTTTTCTGTTTTTAGATATACTTTTAAAAAATTGCTACATACATAGAAATTCAGTTATTTTTAAAACCGTTGTTAAAACAATTATGGTTTTAACAGTAATGCACTTTAATAATAACACAATGTTATTGTTTCTGCTTTAATATATATAAGTTAATAGGTAGAAAGGTATCCTCCAACTCTATTCTAATTTGAAATATAGTTGACGTCAATAGAATTAAAATTCAATATATTTTGGGTTATTAATGGTTAATGGCATATTGGGTTAATAATGGTACTAAAAGACCATATATTCTCACAAAAGAAAATCTGCGTCTTTGCCATTGTGGAGTAAATAAATTTACTTATTCATAAAATAAAATGCATTCCTGCTGCAAATCTGAATTTCTGCAGCATTTCTATTTCGACCAGCCGAATGCCATAGCTGAGCTTGTAACCAGGGAGAGGCAAGAGCTGCTTGACAGTAGAATTGCATCATAAGACAATGGAATGGAATTTTTCTTTGCCTGTCATCACCAAGGCAGTTCTCCTATGGCGAAGGGAATGAACAGTGCAATTTAATGTCCTCTAGAGGGTGGCTGGAGGGTGGGAAGGAAGCTCAAACCTTCACACACTGCCTTCTGAGTGGACCATTTTAGTCCTTGTGGCAAATAGGATATCCCTGTGGAATTTTTCTGCAGACGGGCCTGAAAAGAAAAGGATTAAGACCCTATAAGGGATGGAAATGTAACAAAAGGAGCACTTTTATGATGTAGCAGCATAAAATAAGGAGCTCTATTGTGCAATTGATTGCTAAAGGTCTTTGAATTGAACAGCCGACATTGTAGGCCTTGTTCCCTAAGGGTTTGGCAGCTTGTACAAAATTATATGTCTACACTAGAAAAAAAAGTATAGCTCTCATTTAGGGGCAAATAAGAGATTATTGGTTTGTTTCTACATCATTTTTTCCACACCTACTGAAAAGTGGCCTGTAGGGAGATTATACTCTAGTGAAAGTTGCTGCTAATTAAAACAAGTAATTAGTGTTCCTCCAGGCTTTGCGGTTTCACTCACTTTTGCCCGCCAGACAACATTAGTTTAAAAGCAATCCAATTTCTAGCAATAACAGACTGTAAAAAAGTCATTTAACAAGTATATAAGTGTAAGGTTACAGTTCAGCCTTTGATTTATTTTTTTTCTTGACTATTTAGAAATGCTATATGAAAGTTAGTGGGAATATGAGTTCTGGGACATGACAATGGAAGATGTGAAAAATAATTTTTCAATTAAAAAAAAATCCATTAAAATCCAGCTCATTTAGAAAGATATCAGAAAGGCTATAAGAGAGCATTTTGAAACCCACATTTAAAAAGCCAGAATTGGATTTAATGCAGTCCTGCACTTACCATTTTGTCAACAGATCATTTCATTAAGTCCTTTTGTTCTGGCTCTTACAGCTGGTGAAATGGAGACTTGTTATAGACTCTAACTCTCCTTGACATGAAGAAAAGCAGTTAACTTTAACATATTGCTGCTTTAGGCTGTCACAGGACAAAAATTATTATGGATATGTGTTCTTGTTTATCCAAAGCACTTGTAACCTGCACAGATTAATTTAAAGGAAGAATTCTAGCTGACCCCATCTGTCCAACACACCCACTTCAAAGTAATAAATTGTAGATATAAAAAAGTTGGAATATCTGCTTTTGCATGTAGTTTTGCTTGTAATGCTACTGTCATTTTATAATTGGCTGTCACTGACCTTGTGTCTTAGACTCTTTTTTAAGGCAAAGATGTGTTTTGATTTGGGCTCAACTGATATAAGTAGAAGTGGGGAAAAGAAGGGCATAGGGGAAAGGGATGGGGGAGAACATTTCAGAATTGTTTCTAGGGCTATATTATTTTATTTTTTGTGAAGAATGAAGCCAGGAGAAAGAAATACAAGTCCTGATAAGCTAAAGAAAGATTTTAAATAGAACCTGAAGATGATTTAGCAAACACCAGTGGAAAGTTGTGTAATGCAACACAAAAATGTAATTTATATCCTGTTTTTTTTTAACCTGGTATCACTGAAAAAAAAAATCTATGTGTGGGGCTTATTTCTTTCGTAGCCTTCATTTTAAATGAAAAGAGCCTTTATCACAGGAAAAAGGGAAGTAGAAAATCTCCATTTAACAATTTCACTATTTTTTTCTTTTTTCTTCCTTCAAAGATTTCAAATGCTGTTTAAAGAGGATCATTCAGCAGTACTTGCTTTCCACATTTTATGCATTACTCCTGAGCATGTACATTATTAAAAATGCGAGAAAGGATCATTTAGTGGCACAATAAAGCATTTTCCATGTCTAAAATAAGATTTGAAAGACTATAGTTATTTTGATTAGTCACACTGTAATAAAAAATCAGAAAATGGGGCAATTATAAACTAATTTGGAGTTTTTCTTTTCTCTATGCCAAACTGGTTGGTTTTATGCAACAGACTTTTCCTTGGACATTTGACAGTACCTATTAAATTATTGGTCATACACAAGTTATATTTACCAAAATGCATGGTAAAAATCTTTCTTGGGAAGATAATACACAAAAATACACAGAGACAAAGAGACACTTTTTACATTTGTATAATTAGATCTACTAGTATGACACCTCTGTGAGTCTCATTAAAGAAAATGAGAATACTTTATTTCTATGCTCTTATACACTTTTCATTCATTCTGACATGGCCTGTAAAGAAAATCTTATCTGTAAATGGTACTCATAGTTTCTACTATTCTTGGCATTATCCTTTATTCTTTATATCAGTGAATTCATGGGTGCTACTCTAGCAGAGCAAACCTTAGGGCACCAGAGGGCAGAATCTGCTCTGATTTACATGGATACTAAATCCTGGGTAGATTAGTCCGGAAGCATACAGTCTGTATAATAGCTCTAATCTTATGTAATTTGCAATATTTGCACAGCAATTCCATTATCAGGCCGAATATCATTTTAAATATAATTTTGAAATCAAGATCACATTAATGCTGACTCTAAATATAAAATAGCCTCCTTCTATGCAAAGGATTCAAGCTCAGCTTTTTGTATTTGCGTTTTTAAAATGTTATTGTGCTGAAAATATAATTTCACTACAAGTTACCCCCCATCCCTCACTTTAAATGATTTCAGTTACACACAGTTACTGAATGATTTCTGTTACAAATAATTTCAGTTCTATATGTCCAAATGAATCACAACACACTATATTTCATTTATGAAGTGAAAAAAGTAGCAACTTAGCCCTGCCAGAAAAATGCATATAGAGAAGCAGGCAACAGACTTATAGGCCAGGTTCCTGTGCCCAGCCCTGAATTATCTCTTCTATCTTCTTTGAAAGTCTAGTTTACTTTTTTTCAGACTTGTCACGCATGTATGCACGCATACCTACACACACACATTCACCACACTTCCTATCTTATTTCCTTTTGAAAGTACAGTATTATCACCAGCATCACTTTCAAAGAGGTGATTTTTGTAAATTGACAAAACCCTCTGTTGAGGGAGTGGGAAGATGTATGCAGCAACTGTACAAATCACCCATTGGCACAGGAATATAATTCTAACTGGAACACACGTTCTCTTAATTAACAGTAAACATAAAATTTCCAGTAAGTTATTTAGTCAATTTGTATCAATACTTTCCACAAAACAGTAGAAAGTTTTGTCCCTGCAAAGGAGCAATATGACACCAGAATAGATGTTGCTTTCTTTCATGATACATAATAATAATAATAATAATAATAATAATAATAATAATAATAATAATAATAATAATAATAATAATAATAATAATAATAATAATATAATAATAAAGGCGGCCTTACTAGAAACTGCTTCCATCCTGCGACAATATCTGTAATACCATCAAACATCCACATCTGTCTATCCCAGGTCCTGGGTAAGGACTCGATAGGTAGACAAAAATGGCAAATCCAGTCTGAACATCTGGCTGACTGTGCGATGATCAATAATAATAATAACAATAATAACAATAAATGTGCAAATAACAATCTTATATATAAGATTATATATTTAATATATATTTGTTACATACTATTTTATATTAGATCACTTATTGTGATTCTTTGATTCAATTTCCAGATTTCATAGAGCCAGATTTTGGTGTAGCTATCATTTCTGGTAATTACTGCTTGAATTGTTTTAAAATAAGGGTCAGTTTTAGAACAAAAAATAACTCTGTAATTACCACAAAGCAAGCCCTTTTGACTTCAACATGGTTTACACATAGTTAAGTGTGTATATAATTTCGGTATCAGAAGTTGTTTTATGTTAAAAGAATTTGTACTAATGCTATATGACACTGCAGCAATGAATAACTTGTGGAAGATCATATTACAGTCTGATTGTACAGATTGCATATGTACAAAAGGTTAATGAATCTGGTTTAAGCATATGATTTTATTGTATATTTGATTATCTGTTAACAGATTAAAATATTGTACCTTCTTCTGTAACAGGCTTTGTGGAATTTGTGGAAAGGCAGACACAGACATAAACACACATGTACCCATATCAAATAATATATATAAATCAGACATATTCACACACTAATGTAATATATATTATAATGTATACAAGTGTACATATAATTCATGCTTTTATGTTGCTATTTATGATATATTATTAAATAACTAGTCATTTAAAAAACCCATAATGAAATAAATCAGGTATATCAATAAATCAACTGAAAGTACAGTAAAAGCTCTTTAAGGAGCAAACACATTATGTTTAATTTGTAAGGACATCAGGAAGAAAGGCTGATAAACTATATAAAGTATCAGAACATGGATTTGTCTCTACGTAAAGTGGAATGTGGAACTGGATTTTCTGTAAGACTTTACGTTTCATAGGAAACACATCAGGAAGCATAATAAGTATTTTGAAGTAAATCTAGAAAATACAGTTACTGTAAGATAAGAGAAAGGCAATAGTTTATACATGTCAAAAATAGGAGGTTAGATACATGATTGGCAATTGAAACTGATCTGATTACATAATTCTGCATGGATACACCATCAACAATTACACATGTCCCTCCTACAGCAACTGGCTAGATCCAGGTGCAGGTTTTGTGTCAAAATATTTTTTTCTAAATATAACTTTGTATGAGAAGTATGAGAAATACGTTTGTGGCTTCTAGAGGAAAGATAGAATAAAAATGTATGAAATAAATAATATAATTTCAAAATATTTAGGTTTTCAGAAAGTGAATCAATAAATAGCTGGTACTAAAGTAAACCTAGATCATAAGCTACTGACACTTATGCAACACAAAAATGGGTGTTATACAGACAAACTCTGTCTTTCCCTAGTCTGTCAATGAAAAAGAATTACATCATGTTCTAATATCCCTTTCAGAGGTTCTTACAAATGCATGTCATGCATCTTAACATTAGTGAAGGTTAGTGAATAATCTAAACAGTTAATGATAATAACAACTTCATATTTTAAGAGGTCTCTTTATGTCCAGAACTATATCAAAATCAATCTATTGTTGTTAAGCTTTTATTTATTTATCTATTTGTTTGCTTGTTTTATCTTAATATTGAATTGTATTTTAGCATTTTAATCTAATAGCCATATTTGATATTTAGTTTATATAAACTGACAAAATTGAACAGAATTTCAAATTAATATACACTGATTTCAAAACTATATTTAATGCAAAAGGCCACAGTTCAAAAATGTCAATAGTCACAGTTCCATTTTTAAATATCCAGTCAGCAAAGCAGGAATCATATTATAGCAATGATATGTTGTATTTCTTGCTAGATGTGGTGTATGCAGTTTTAATTATTCATAATGTCAGCTTTCTCAAATATAAATAGAAGGGAAAAGAAAATAAATTGTTCTTGAAATAAATGACCAATTATTATTCAATTTATTATATAATAATTTGGATTAGTTGTGGTATTTTTTCCCATGACTGCCTAATATCTATAATAGTTATTTGTTTGTATATTTGTTTATACTGGCAATGCTATAATCTACTGACAGTCAAGTTGGCATCCTTTATCTCACCAATTTGACTGTAGTGGCCTGAAAATATGTCCTCCTTGCTTTATAAATTACCTTAATTAGTTTTAGGGGATTCAGTACACTTCATTTGAGCATAAAGACAGTTGATATGGGATAGACCACATATTGTATGATCTGAAGAGCATTTGTTTTAACCTCTCGTAGTATGAATGCAATGTATATGGTAGCCCTATTCATATATATTACAATTATAGTCCTGATAGTTCATATCAGGGTCTAAAAAAGCCAGACAAATAGAGATAATAGAAAAAAGCTATCAGCTGGTTAACCCCTTGCCCTGTTTAGTGGTTGTCCAGATTTTTGGAGCTCAGCCATGGTAGGACTATATATGATGTACTTACAACTTAATTTCTTGCTTTGAAATTTTTATTGAGCAGTAGAACAAAATGCTGTAAAGAAATGCATAATGAATACAATTGTCTTTTATGATCTTATTCACTTACAAAATATGCCAAGGCCAAGACTTCAAACAGGATCAGATATTAAGTATATGCTGAACTTTATCTGTATGAAATACTACTATAGTAGTAGCATCACATGGTGCTAGGAATGCAGGATTTATTCAAATCTCACTTATATTATTCCCCCACCTCCCTGGTCCCGCCTCACCAAGATATCTCTTAAACTCCCAGATATTCCCTGGATATTCCCAGATATTCCTTGGATGACATATGATGAGAGTGTATCTCAATAACTGTATTTAAAACTACAAGCTTGTTGCCAAATTACCTGAACAATCATATCATATCCAAAATGAAACATTACAGTTGCCAAAAACAAAAACCCCACACAATGCAGGATTAGCCAACTTTTCTGATGAAAAGGTAAAAATGAATAGATTTTGTCACTCTCATAATCAAGATTAAAGACATTATCTCATAAATCACTGCTAATCAATTATATTAAAAATTATTATAAATATATGCAATTCAGGGTATATGTATATATGTCAATGGGATGTACTATGGTTAAAGACCTTTAGAATTTATTTTTCCAAAGATATGTTCACACTGTTTTCTTTTTGAATCCCTTTTAGCTAAATGTTCTGGGAAGAAACATCATACTCAACAATCAAATTGTGAATGTACTTGTTTCTAAGAAATTAATAAAGTATTTTTTCCTGAAAAACACAGCAGTGTCTTTTTTCTTGTGTGTTTGTTTTAAATACTGTACCTACACAGTAGATTGGACTTAAGGTGGTTTTTATAATTTATTCCACTATAGATACTTTTCCATAGACTTATTCAGAGCTAGAATGGGATCATTTAGGCCTGAAACTTAACTGACCTCCCATTGTTGGAAGCCAATTGAAAACATACTTTATAGGTAGCTGTCCAGTTATTTTTGTACATATCCACTGAAGGGGAACTTACCAGCCATCTTGTATCATTGGTTCCACTGTCACTCAACCAAAATCTGCTTTTCTGTAAGTTAACTTCATTATTTCTTTTCCTGCACTCTCAGACAGTAAAGAAGAGGTCTTGATCTTCTTCTGTGTAACACCCCTTCATGTACTTGAAATGTGTGATTTTATCTCCTTTCTAGTCTTCTCACTGCTAAAGATATTTAGCTGTTAAGATTTTTTCCCATTTTCTGTCATCCTCAATGCCCTTTTCCACCCCATCCCCTTTTCTGTTTTTCTTAAAATGTAATGCCGGAATTGATCGTGGTACTTAAAATAGGGCTGACTAACACAGAATGTGGAGTAATGATTACTTCCTGTGATTTGATAACTGTACTTCTATTGAGGCAATGCAAAATTGCATTTCTTTTGGCTGCCATATCATCTAGCAGATTCATTTTAGGGTTGTGATCAAATATAGCATGCCCTACTATTGAACAAAGCATGAATGTCACCTCCATCTGATTATGATGTTATAAAATGACAGTTAATGGCTACTTACCAAATTTATTATTGTTGCATTTTTCAAGGAGAGACACTGAGTGAGTATATACTTTGACTGTGTTGGGGATCTACAGGCCAGCTTTGAGTCAAAACTGTTATGAGACAATTTTGCCAAAATTAGATATAACATTTTATTCTAAAAGTGCCAAAACCAGAGGTCCATAACCAACTCTATTTTCATTGATATTTTGGGCATTTTAATCCTACTTTATAAATATATGCTTCTATGTATATATTATGTTTTTGCTTCTTTCCATCAAAAGGTAAGTTTGAAGAATTAAATTTTCCACATGAATCAACATTATGTTAGTTACATAATATATTGACTCAAAATTTGTCAAAGATTAACTTCATTCAAACTGCTGGTCTCTGCATATGTTGGATTTCAGGCTTTGTAATCCTTCCGGCATATTATTTGAGGAATTATGTGAATTCAGTTTCAGCTTAACTTGTGGGCACCAAATTGATGAATGAGTGTTGTCATGGATCAAGAAGAAAAAGCAGAGAGATTGAGGCAAAGCTTGAACTGTGATAATCCTTCAAATAATTCACTTATTTGGTTTGCTTCTCAAAAAACAAATGAAAAGAATAATTGTTGAGTTATACACAAACTTATTCAATGCATGCTTACATACACACTCAAAAATCATGCCATCTTCTGTTTCGCTAATGAACAAATGCTGGGTGTGTCTTAGTTCCCATATATGTGAATCTTGTCATATTTAATTGAAATAATTCATTATTAGTTACTATTTATTGTTTTTACAAGTATTTCCATTTATATAAAATTACAAGGAAGTTAGTTATAAGAAATAACTTTAGCATTAAACACGTATGCTACAAATTGTGCAAAAGCCATGCTCTACCTGTAAATCATAGCTGTGAAAGAACATCTCTCTCTCCCTCTCTCCCTCTCCTCCCCCCCCCCCCAAACTGCAGCACAATGTGATAAGCAATGAACACTAGAGGGGGAACTTAACCATTCTGGAGTGATACTGTAAGTCTCTGGATCCTTTGGAGAAGGAGCAGAATGACACTTGCTACTGGCTTAAGAAAGCAAAGTTAAGACATGGACAATTAAAGTTCAGAAGTCAAGAGGTCAAGAATGGGACAGAGGCAATTTATTGTCATGTTTCATCATAAATGGAAGTGGAAAAAATTGTACTTTACTCCTAACTGAAATAGATATTTTAAAAACCTCTCTAGAGGCAGTTTAACATGAAGAATAGGGTTACAGGGATTCTCTTTTTTTTCTCGTAAGGACTGCTTGTCATGTAAATGTCTGAGAAGTGACGGAATGAATTATCATAAAATTTTGACAAATTTGATGGCTCAACCAAAGGGAGAAACAGACATTCTACTTATTGGGTTTTAATGAGACATGACATTTCAAATGAGTTTACATGACAGTTAGACCTTTTGCTTTTTTTTTTGCTTCTGATTCTGAAGTACTTCTAAAGAGGGCACAAGTATTTAGATGTATATATGACTTCTAGAGAATACAGGAATATATTTTTATATTTACTATTTTAGATTAACTTGTGCATGCTTCATATTATGAATACTCAGAAATATACATGTAAAGATATCAGCAGATTTACACCTAGACAAATTGATCACAAAGTCCCTATGTGATCAATTTCTCCACTCTAATTTCTCCATAGGTTTGGGTGCTCCTTTCCTGAGAAGTCCTGCCTTATTTTCTCCTGCAATTCCTTGGCCCATACTTAGTTCATTTTCTCTATGGTTTAATTTATAGTAAATTAATTGAAAAGCTATTCCCAAGTAATGAAGATTCTGACACAGACTAGAAATGTTATTTTATAGTTAATTCTGAAAATGGAAGTGGTGTTAATACGTGAAAGAGGGAGGGAGAGAATATTGTAAATTGATTAATTAATTAATTAATTAACTGATCAAATTAATTAAATTATCTTACTTTATTGATTTATTGTTAGTCAGAGTTTGGTGCCTATAAGTTCAATATATTATGGTTTGTTGCATAATCAGTCAGATGTTTGGACTGGATTTGGCATTTTTATTCGCCATTTGAGCTAAAATGGTGTCGGCCTCCTCCGGGTCGGCCTCCTCCGGGTCCCGTCAGCGAAACAATGCCGTCTGGCGGGTCCTAGGGGGGAGGGCCTTCTCTGTTGTGGCGCCCACCCTCTGGAACCAACTGCCCCCTGAAGTCCGCGCTTCCCCCACTCTCCTGGCCTTCCGAAGGAATCTTAAAACCTATCTTTGCCGGCAGGCCTGGGGTTGACTGTGGTTCGTGAATGAATGATGAATGTGTCTGGGGTTTTATTAATGCTTTTAGATTTGGACTTAGTTTTTGAAATATTGTTTTGTTTATGTTGTGAGCCGCTCCGAGTCTTCGGAGAAGAGCGGCATATAAGTCCGAAAAATAAATAAATAAATAAATAAACAGCATTCTTTAGTCTTCTTGTGGTTCAGCTTCTTTTCTTTCATCAGTTCTAGCTTGTTTACCTCTGATCTTAGCAAGCTTATTTTCTAGCCTGATTTTCCTTTCCAATGGTGCATTGTTATTGATTTTGCATTCAAGGTATTCAGGCAGCCATACTACACATTAGGTTTGTTTATTGCAGTGAGCTGCTGCTTATATTTGATATTATAATGTACACATTTTTAATAGTTGCGCTAACTATATCTTTGGAAATTTCACACAAGCAACTTTATTTTGTACTTCTAGGTGTTCTGTTATTCTTTTTTCAGTTCTTTTTTTTTAGTTAGATTTCTTTGGGGTTTTTTCCAAGAAAAAGGCAGGGAAGTGGATGTGTTTTGGAAATGAAGACTATCTATGCTGGCTTTCTCTGCTGCTTACTGCCCTCGATTTGCCTCTACAGTCTGAGCTACTTGTAGCAAGATTCAATTTTTCACCCTTTGAAGTTCTTCTAATTCTGCATCTGTGAATACTTTATTTTATCTTATTATACTTTATTTCATATTAGAAGTTGATATTAATCTGTTCTTCTTTATTTCTGATTCTGGATGTTGTTTCTTTCTAGAACTGGTAACATCCTTTTCAGCTATCCTCTTTTCATTGAATTTGATTTGTAATAATAGATAATCATTCCTTTGTTTTCAAAGGAATAATTTATATATTTGTGTCAGGTAAATTTTTTGTTCCAGTACTCCTGCAGCTGGTAGCTCTGGGAACAGACTTTTTTCCTGAGGTTAGTGCTCATTGTAAATCCTTAATGATTTCTGTTAATCAAACTTGTAATTCTTTCATCTAATCTTTGTCTATGATGATGACAGAGTGATGAAGGAAATTCAGTTATGAATTAGTTCTAAGTGTGCTTTACCTAAATGATAGACCTATAGCCTTTGTGCTATGCAAACAAATTAGATATCTGCGCCTCAAAAAATGAGATTCATTTTGTTCCTATAGGAGCCCCTGAATTGATTACATTCCCAGATCTCTGTATGTTTTCTCTCCTCTCCTGATGATAATAATATAGAGAAGGCTTTCTTATTTTCAAATCCTTCCTCCCTCCCTCCCTTAGTTCCTTCCCCTCAGTTTCCCCATGGAGTTTCCTTGTGGGAATCTAGTAGGGAGTATCAGAAATCTTTCTTCCTCCCTCCCTCCTCTCTCCCTTCCTTCCTTCCTTAGCTGAGCATGAATTGGGTATGTATTTTTAATCAAATGGGCATCCAATTTCTCTCAAAGAAGCTACATCCTCAAATTACTTATTTTTTTCTTTTATCTTATTTACTATTCTTCTTCCTACATTAAATATTTTCTCCATTGCCCCAAGTGATGGTTCCTCTAGTTTTGCTATGTAGCTCTTACACGTCACATAATATTTCCCTGCCAGCAATGTTTCTAAGCATATGGTAGCTGCTCTTGCCTAACCAATATATTCACTATATAAAAATCAGCTATGATGCAATTCCAGCATTACTAAATGCAAAATATGTATTTTTGCAGCTAGATATTACCTCAGCATAAAAAATAAATAATATGTCATGTTATGCATGAGAACATTTTAAAGAGGTTTTTTTATGGCTTAAGTATGATGTTACTTTTCCCTGACTTGTTTTGTTCTTCAGTATCCAGATTAGGAACATTCTATCATACATAACGCAAACATATGGAATAAAAGTCTTTGATTGCAAAATGTACTATTGTTCTTATTCTAATGATCTAAATTGGTGTTTCAGCTGTCTGTCTGAGGTTTTTGGCACATCTTTACTGCATAACTCTGGAAAGGCAAATGGAAGCAGTGACTGCAACTGATAAAAACTATTATGTAAGATTGTATGCATATATTAGGTGTTTGTCATATCTTTTTAAGTAGTACCAAGGATAAGATGAGCACTTATAATGGGAATACTTCTGCTTTTTAATGGGAATATATTTTCTAACAGATAGAAAAAGAACTTGTCCTTATTCTGTTCTGTTGAAATGATAGAAAAATAATACTTTCAGTTAAACTTAAGTATATATTGGGGGGGGTAAAAAAAGATGAGGAAAAATAAGCTGCTGATATTGAAATTAAACTGAAATAGTAGTGTCCCCTTTTATGTGAGAATAAATCCTTTTGAGTTCAGTTGGATTTTTGTTCTGAATATGTATGAATAAGTTTGTTCTGCCAGTAGCCAATTCCTACTCCTTTTTTACTTTTGCAACTCTTATTTCCACCCTCTCTTCTTTCTTCACTCAGAAGCCCAGAAGACGATAAATCACTTTTTCACCTCTAAAATTATGCTTGCATAAGACTTTTGAAATTAGTTTAAGAATCCCAGGATGTCCATCCCTATGAAAATGAAACATAATTGAGCCTATAGTGCTATAGTGCTAATATACATTACAGAAAAGTCAGCCCGATTGGTATGAATGGTTACAAACCTTCTTGAAATGAATGGAAAAAGAATTTTGTAAAATGCTAATGAAAATAACATATGTTTTATTTATTTGATGTGTTGCTTTTTGTTTGTTTTTGTTTTTCTTCTTTGCAGATATTGTTTGCCAAGTAAGTGCTCAGGATACAGGATAGAGAAAAGTTGTAAGTCAAGGTTAAATTGGTCTCTGGGACGGCGTGGTGATCCAGTTAACATATTCAATAAATAGTTCATTTAGAGCAACATGAGAAATTTTACTCTTGCAATAGAACAAACCAAGACATATTGGTTCTTTTGGACTGTAAACAATAAATACCTCAATTCCAAATATGTTATGCAAGGTCCAGAATAATTTGGATATGGATATTTCAACTCACTTTATCCCATTTTCTCCCCTTTTTAAAAGCATTTAATGAGATGGTCCTTGAACGCCATTTTCACAGCTCTGTATCTTTGGAAATCTCCTATCTTCTTGTAGCATTTGTGCTTCTCATATTTTACTCATATAACCTAGCTCAATTTTTTTCCCCTGGGAAAAAATCCACTCAAATATAGTGAACTTGCATTATTTAATGAAAATGACATCAAGATGATAACAAAAAAAAAATAGTATAGCAAAATGCTCAAACATCATTAGTTAAAGTGGATAGTTTGTAATGTATAAAATGTGTTTATTTCCAAATCCAGCGTTCAAATTTCCTCATACATTTTCATACCGATAGAGATAAAATGTTAAAGTCTTAAATCCTTCTATGCCATGCTGAGTTGCTAAGGGCTGTTGAGTTTTTGTTATTTCTCCTCTTGAGTTGGCTCTGATTAAGCCTGCTGAGTGAAAAATTTGTATTTGCCGACAGAAATAGAAATCACACCACGTGCATTTGCAGCCAGCAAATGCTCCGATACATCACTAAGATTTGCTCAACCTACCTTCAGCGGGCAAATTGAGCATGTTATTTTCTGTTTAGATCTGATACTGAAGCCTATCAGTCCCAAGTGTTACCCAATCTCTGATTTAAAAAAGGCCTACAAAGCTGTGCGTGTTGTTGCACTGCCTCATTAGAGGCTTGGATGGAGTGACCCAGGAATTTTTGTACAAGACAGTGAGTGAACTTCAAATAGAAAAGTGCATCCATCAAACCCAAGAGAGGCTTTTATGACATTTTTCCTACTTTGCCTTTAAAGTCTTTTAGAAATACCCTTTCCAGATATAGAGGAGAACCATCAGTAGAAAACAAACAAGCCCCAAGTGCAGAAAAATCCACAGAATGACAATTCTTTTCCACTACCCTTGAGAGACTGTTGTACTCCTTAATACAACAGAAGATAGCTGATATGCTTTATGAGAGCTGTATATTAAATACAATGAAAGTGCTTCTTGTTTGACAGACAGAATGTAAGAAGATTTTTATATTGCAATATTCCCAAAGGAAGAAAAATAATGTTTCTGTGTACTTTTTATAGAGAAACATTGCCTGTACCTTGAAAAGTATATGAATAAGGGTGAGCCACATATCTTATCTCCAACAGGCAGATTTTGGTTTTACAACATACCTGGGTGAGCATGAAAAATTGGGACAAAGAAAAAGTAAATATAAATGTGCATATCTCAGCCACCTGGAGAAAATCTGCTCCTATTAATATATATTTATTTCTAGATTAAATTAGGGGGTATATTAATTGTATAGTCCCATTGTTATGCATGCTGTATTAGAAAAAAATAGGGAGTGGTTATTTAATTAAGAATCTGCAGGGAAGCATAGAAAATTTTAATCACATGTCTCCCCTACCCAATCCCTTTGGGTAATTTCATAAATCCAGCAGAAGTCATATTGAGCATGGGTCCAAAAACCTAAGACAAGATTGGGCCTGGAGTGAGAACTAATAATTTAAAACTCCTTCATACTAAAATCTGGATCTAGATAATGATACTCGCTAGCCACTTCTTAAAAAATTAAAAATAAAAGGAAGTATCTAATCTAGTATAATAGAATATTATGGGATGTTAGGAATAAATATGTTATCAATTGCAAGCAAAACTGAAATGCATTTTCTGCTTCTTTAATGAAGATGTTAAGAGATAATTTTAAAAATTCTAAGGAGGAAAGCAAATAGAGAAAATATTTTTGATGTGTGTGAATGTATGTGTTTTTATTTATCATTATATTATTTATCAGTAGCAGTAATAGCAACAAATGTTCTCAAAAGATACCAATAGTAGCTCTCAGTAAACAGAGCTATGATGTGGACATAATCTTCCTTCAGATTACTTCAAAGGATGGGAAGTACCATTATGGTGGTTGTAATTTTCTTTCATGAAACTTTGTTGAAGGAAAGTGATAATGTGACATAGCATTATGTGATGAGACTTTCTGAAAAAAAAATCAGGGCTTGCTGATACGCACCAATGAAAATAAACTGTTGTTACCGCCTGACAAAAATGAACTAAAAACAAAAGTAGCTCAGTAACTGTTGCCAAATAAGAAAAGAAAGAAGGTGCTATGAAAATGGTAGGAATATTAGGATAAGAGAGAAGCTTACATGCTGACAGAAAAAAAATATTGTAGAGTGCTCTATTGAGGAGAGTGTGAAGTTATTCTCAAGTTCTTAATTTTAAGAAATATTAAATGTGAAGGTAATTGAATGCATATCTTGGACTTCAGAAAAGTGGATTTAAATGAATTCAAAACTATGCATAGATAGTGGAAGATGTTAATAGGGAAAGGACATCAAAATAATAACAAGATACTATTTCTGGGGGCCAACAAAAAGATACAGAAAAATCTAATTCTTTGTTGCCCTATTCTGATCATCCAGATTTCTGCACCTCAGATCTTGTATTATTTCATTAAGATACTCTGTGAAAAGAAATATCAAATTGACATTTTAGACTTATAAAAACTTAGTCAAGGAATATATATTTATTAAGAATAGATATTTATAATTGAAGAGTCAAACAATTTGCATTTTGGCTAAATTTTATTTATGAAATTTTGGAGAACTGGAAAATGCCAATTGATTGAAGGTGAAGAAATGTTATCCAAGGAGGAGCCATAAATCAGTCAGTCAGATATTAATAATTGGGAATCAATCAGTAAGACCCTTAAAACAATGTATTATTAACTAAAAGCAAGCATGGGTTGGTCCAGAATATGTTAAACCAATGTTAATATTATCTCATTTTTAATTTGATAATTTATTTAATAGGCACAGATTTAAAAGACATAGGTCATTGGTTCAAAAAGGATTTGGAAGAAGTGCTTTGAGCCACATGCAAACATAATACCTGTCTACTATATTTTTATGGAATATATCTACTTTTGTAAGGCATTCACAGAATGTGGTTCTTTTTAAAATTCCATTTTATTACCTTAAGAATTTATTCTTTAATACTTCACGTGATTTGATTCTACTGGTATGTCTCTGTTTATACAATCAAGAATTATATTAACTTTTTGGCTGTTGTCATCACTGCTGGCTCATATTTAAGTGAATGCCCACTAGGACTCCAAGATCACAGTTACTGTTTTTGAGCCTTTCACCTAATCTGTACTTGTACCTTTGGTTTTTTTCTGCCTAAGTGTAAAACATTGCTTTTCTCCATATTACATTTCATATTATTGGATAAAGCCATTATTCAAGTCTTTTGGATTCTGAGCTTGTCCTCTGGGGTGTTGGCTATTCCTGCCACCTTAGTGTCATCTGCAAATTTGATGAGTTCCACTTCTGTTCCCTCATTTGTGAAGATATTGAAGAGTACTGGGCCTAAGAAGAAACCTTGTGGTACCACACTGCTTACTACATGTAGATGTAATACCATTAAAAACTATTCATTGAGTATGGATTGTCAGCCAGTTACAAATCATCTGGTGGTGATGCTGTCTATCTCACATTTTTCTAGCTTATCAAAAAGTAGGATGTGATTTAGTTTGTCAAATGCCTTGCTGAAGTCTAAGTATGCTATGTCCACAGCATTTCTCTGCTCTACTAATTTAATCACTTTGTCAAAGAATTAAATAAGATTGGCTTGGCATGATCTGTTTTTAACAAACCAGTGCTGGCTTTTAGTTATAACTTTATTCATTTCCAGATATCCATAGATCTGTTTTTTGATTATCTTTTCCAGTATCTTCCCAGTTATTGAGGTTAGGCTGATTGGTCTTTAATTTCCTGTGACTGGTTTAATCTTATTCAGTAAAACCTCTAATGTTAGAACAAACAATAAAGGGGATAAGGGACAACCCTGCCTGGTACCCTTCTCTGTATTAAATGAATCTGTTAATTGTCCATTCACTATAATCTGCCCTGTTTGTTTCTGGTATATAGCTGATATAGAATTAATAAACTGATCCCCCATTCCCATCATTACCACAAGCCTTTGCAAAAATGTCCAATTCAATCTATCAAATGCTTTTTCTGCATCTAAGAACATTAAAACTGCCGGCACTTGAGTATGTTTATCCAAATATTCCAATACATTAACAAGTTGTCTAACATTAGTTTTCATCTGTCTCCCTTGTAAAAAACCAGTTTGATCCGGGTGAATCCTTTGTGTCAAAACTGTCATTAGTCTATTAGCCAAAATTTTTGCAAAAATCTTGTAGTCCGTATTTAACAAAGAAATAGGTCTAAAATTTTCTACTTGAACATTATCTTTACCCTCTTTAGGAATCAAGCAAACATTAGCCGTTTTCCAAGAGGGTGGAACCCGACCACCCTCTTGTATATTTACAAATAACTCCCTCAAAGGTTCCACCATTTCCTCCTGCAAACACTTATAATAAATCGTGGTGAAACCATCAGTTCTTGGAGATTTCCCTAATTTCAATTGCTTAATTGCATCAATAATTTCTTCTGATTTAATCAAGGCATTTAATCTATCTCTTTGATCCGAAGTAATTTCCATAACATTTTGATTTTGTAAAAAGGCATCTATCTCTTTCTCATGAACTTTTTCTTCAGCATACAATTTGGTGTAAAACTCTAGAAAAGCCTTCTTAATAGTTTCTTGATGAAATACTTCTTGCCCCTTATATTCTACCTTCTCAATTAATCGGGATTTTTGTTTTTTCCTTAATGTATAAGCCAACCATCTACCAGGTTTATTAGCATTAAAAAAAGTGTTATGCTTAGCATATTGTATATTTCTGGCAACCTGGTCGGTCATCAACACGTCAAATTGTTTCCATAAAACCTTTATCCCTTCTTTAATATTACTATCATCTGGCTTATCTATTAATAATAACTCTTTCTTTCTTATTTCCACTTCTAAAACTCTCCTCTTTTCCTCTTGTTTACGTCTATGCCTTACATTCATTTCAATTAATATTCCACGCATGTGGGCTTTACTAGAGTCCCACACCGTTTCTATTGATGTACCTCTATTCTTATTTAACATAAAAAATTCCTTGATAGCCTTTTTACATTCTTCCACATACATATCATATTTAAACAAATTGTCATTAAGTCTCCAGGATCTGCTAGGAATTTGACCAGTCCTTAATTCCATCATAACTGGGTTATGATCAGACAGTACATTAGGTAAAATTTTAACTTTCTTTAAACTTAACATAAAGTCACTAGTAGTTAAAATAAAGTCAATTCTAGAGAATGATTGATGTCTATCAGAAAAAAAAGTAAACTCTTGATCTCTACCATGTCTTTCTCTCCATATATCTAACAAATTAAAATCATCTTTAATATAAAAAAAGGATTTAGGCAAAATTGAACGCGATTGAGGAACAAATGAAATCTTTTTCTTGTCCAAACCAGCATCAAGGATTCCATTCCAATCTCCCATTAAAATACAAGATCTATAGTCCAATTGTATTATTTTTTTATGTAATGATTTGTAAAATATACCTTGTTTTTGGTTTGGGGCATATATACCCATCAAAAGAACTTTCTTCCCGTCCAATAAAATTCTATAGCTAAAAATCTTCCTTGATTATCTGCTTCTATTAATTTAGCTTTTATGTGATTTTTAACATAAATAACAATTCCATTTTTTTTCTCTGAAAATGCTGTCACAAAATGTGTACCCAACTTATTATTTATCAAATATTTCTGGTCCGAAGTTCTAATGTGAGTTTCTTGTAGACAAATTACATCATTTTTACATTGCTT
Source organism: Bothrops alternatus (assembly GCA_034064705.1). Taxonomy (NCBI): domain Eukaryota; kingdom Metazoa; phylum Chordata; class Lepidosauria; order Squamata; family Viperidae; genus Bothrops; species Bothrops alternatus. The sequence continues at coordinate 3,483,915 of JARGCV010000016.1, read as the reverse complement.
CAAATAATGAAAAATCTTCTTCCTTTTCTGTGGAGAATTTAAACCATTAACATTCCATGTCAAATATTTATTTGACATGACCTTTACGCGAAAGCTTCTGCAAAGACCGTTCCACTACTTCCTGCCTCTTAGGTCTTGCTCCCATGGCTTCCATAGATGTCAGATCAGCTTGTATGAGTTGGTTGTGTTTTTTCTCTTTGTTCAATATTCTTTGTAGGTTCACGTACATGCCTTGGTTCTTTAGCCTTGTCAACTACCAAAGGTTGAAAAATATCAATAGACTGCACTGGTTGTTCAACTGCTTTATCCATAACTACCGATGAAATTAGTCGAGGTAGTTGAAGTTCCGTAGATTGCAATAATTCTATGTCTTTAACCAGCGTTGCCCTCTTAGGTCTTGGGGAGGTAGATCTATCAGCCATCAATATATTCTCAAAAAAATCCTTCGCTTTAGCAACAGAAGTCAAACAGTATCTATTATTTTTAAAAAACAAAGAAAGTCCAGTTGGTACCTCCCATCTATATTGTATCTCTCTTTTTTTAAGCTCCTCCGTCAAAAAAGCATAGTCTTTCCTTGATCTCAACATTTTAGGAGGGATCTCTTTCAAAACCTGTACTTCTTGACCAGCAACACTTAGTTGTTTGTTATATGCTGTAGAAAGAACCCAATTTCTGAATTTTCTTGTGTTAAAATATATCACAATGTCTCTGGGCAAATTTCTTTGTGCAGCTATACGTGAATTCATCCTGAATAGCCGTTCTATCTGCCAGGCTACGTTCTCAACCGTGTCGTCCAGAAATTTTGCTAAGGCTTCAATAAAAATTTTTCTTAAATCCTCTTGATTCTCATTTGGTATGTCTCTAAGTCCTCTAATTCTAACAGCAAGCTGCATCTGATGGAATTGTGTCAAAATAGCCTGGTCCTGTACATCACTTCAAATTTCTTCTAATTTTTCCTCAAGCTGTTGCTCAACATTTTCCAATTTTTCTTCAACTCCAATAGTATAGTCCCATACCCCTTTGATGGCTTCTACAATATCTTCTCTCATCTCTAAATTAGAAGCTTCTGACATAGCTTTAAAGTCTTTTTTCTGTTCTGCCATTTTTTCCTCTAGTTTGTCCTCCAGTTTATCCAATCTATCATTTACTGAAGATAATGCAAGAGTTAATGCGGTCTGTAAGTTTTCCATTGTAAGCATTCCTGGAGGAGGCTGTATAGGCTCTTGAGATTCTAAAGGAGCAGACTGTGATTTTACAAGCTGCCCTGGAGAAGGCATAGCCGCCTTCGCACTTGCTGCCTTTTGTCTCGTAGTCATAGTTAAAAAGAAAAAAAAGAGGGGAAAAAGAAAAAAAAACTAGAAAAGATTTTTTAAAAAAGTTGCCAATTCCTCCCTTCTCAATTTCTTTTAAAATCCAGTTGCGTTATAGTTTAATAAATAAATCCAGTCTAAATAGTCTCTCAAACATCACTTCAAGCAGAGAAGAGAGAATTCAGTTTCACTTTCTAGCACTTTCATCACTTTCATTTTCTTCACTTTCATTTAGAACAAAGAGCAATCGCCATTTTGAAGGGATTATGTTAATTCAGAAAAGATTGTAAGTACAAAGGCAGAAACAAAGTAACAGGATACTTGCGATACTCAAAGGACTCCTGTATTCACTCCGTCTGTATAGAATCCTTTGTTATTTTCTCTTAAAAACAGAGGTGGTCACGACGTCTATTTCTGTCAGCCGACAGAAGCGTCTCTGGGCAGGAGCGTTTCAAGTGCCTAGGGAGCACACCTTCTCTGCCCCTGAAAATTTCTTCCAGGGATCTTAGAAGGGCTCAACCTTGCTCTTGAAGCTCTACACCTCTTCTTAGCCCGAAGAGGGGTTTTTCCACCGCAACAAACAGCTGATGAGCGCTGTTGTTAGCGGCTTTACAAACCCAGAGAACGGAGCCTCCCCTTAGAGAGTCCAGCGACGCCGGTGAAGCATCAGAGGAACTAAAGGGAGTAAAAATTAGACAACATGATTATAGATTATGTGCCTTTGCAGATGATCTATTAGTGACATTGACTCAGCCAATACATTCGGCCCAGAGTTTGATGGAGATTATTCGAAATTATGGAAGAGTATCAGGTTTTAAATTAAATTTATTCAAGACAAAGATGTTGGTTAAAAACTTAGATAATAAATTAAAACAAGATCTGGAAAGAATAACGGGATGTGAGATAGTTAAAAAAGTCAAATACTTAGGAATTCATATAGAAGCTTCAAATGGGAAATTATATAAGAATAACTATGAATTTTTATGGAATAAGGTACAAAAAGAATTGGAGAATTGGAAAAAATTACAATTATCTATGTTAGGTAGGATAGCCGCAATTAAAATGAATGTATTGCCGAAATTTTTATTTTTGTTTCAAATGTTGCCAATACTTAAAAAGGATGGGAATCTTGAGGAATGGCAGAAAGGTATAAACAAATTTATTTGGGATGGCAAGAAACCAAGGGTTAAATTCAAAATTATTCAAGACACAAGAGAGAGAGGTGGTTTGAAAATGCCTAATTTTAAATTATATTATTATGCTGCAGTTCTAGTGGCAATAAGTGATTGGATCAACTTAACAAATGAAAGAATATTGAATATAGAAGGATATGGGTTAGTGTACGGGTTCCACGCGTATTTAGTTTACGTCAAAAAATTGGATAGGAGCTTTAAAGAGCATATACTAAGAAACTCTATGTTGCGTGTCTGGAAAAAGTATTATTATAAATTATGTGGTAAAATCCCTTTATGGACAGTTCCCAGGCATGCAATACAGAGTGTAGGTATACAACAAATTCAGGATGTGGTGCCATATGATAAATTTTTAATTAAAGAAGGGAATAGCCTAGAACTGAAATCATTAGATAGATTAAAGGAGGAAGGTATAGCTCACAATTGGTATCATCATGCACAACTTCAAGCTAGATGGCAAAAAGATGTTAAGATGGGTTTTTCTTTAAAGGATGAAAAATTAATTATACAAGCTAGAGACCAAAGAGTTATGCATATCAAAAGAATATATGACGCTTTAATTGAAATTGATTCTGGAACTGAATTAGTTAAAGATTGTATGATTAAGTGGGAAGGTAATTTTGGACACCCAATTATGATAGAAACTTGGAAAAGAATATGGGTGAAAAATGTTAAATTTACACAAGCTCAGCATTTAAGAGAAAATTTTTATAAAATGTTTTATAGATGGCATTTAGATCCAAAAGAATTATCGCTTATGTACCCAAATATGCAACCCAAATGTTGGAGATGTGATTCTATGGACGCTACTTATTTTCACATTTGGTGGACTTGTAAAAAAATTAAGGCTTTTTGGATAAAAATATGGTGGATTCTTCAAAATATTTTGAAAAAGTTTTTACCTCAGTTATTCTTGTTGGGTATTACAAAGGACTGTACCACCATAGAGACTAAGCTGATCTTGAACTTGATTACGGCCGCAAGATTGTTGGTGGGACAATATTGGAAGACATCTGAAATACCATCTATTGAAGAATGGACACTAAAAGTTACCCATCTTGTGGAGATGGCTAAGATATCAGCATACCTGAAAAACCACTCAAATGAAGCGTTTTTGATGGACTGGAAAAAATGGATTGACTATATGCAAAAGAAATATCAATTGAAAGAACTAGATTTGATATACAGATAAATAGTTATAAAATAGTTATAAAATAGTAGTTTAGCGGGGTTTCTTGTGTTCTTACTCTGTATTCACTCTGGGAAGCCTGGGGGGGAGGGGGGAGGGAGATAATAAGTAATAGATTATATTTCTCAACTGTAGTTGGGGGTATTAAGGGAATAGCTTTTTTCTTTTTTAGGGCACTCGGGAAAACTCTGGACACCGCATTGGATGGTGAGGAAGGTGGAGTGAAGGTTAGGTATGTGTAGAGGGTTAGAGGGTGGAGATAGGGAATAGAGGTGAGTGGAGGGAAGATGTACAGAAAGGCGAAAGTATGTAGTTAGAAGGATAGAAGAGGGTTTAGGTTGTTGGAGGATGTGGTGGTGGGGGTTCCGAGCAGCTATTTGTAGTGATTGTTAAATATGTTATTTGTTTGTTTTCAGTTGAGTTATTATGTTATTATGTTATAATTTTGTTAAAAGTTTTTAAAATTTAATAAAAAAAAATATTTAAAAAAAATTCCTGTGACTGGTTTGTTTGTTTTTTCTTTTTTGAAGATGTGGACCATATCAGCTCTTCTCAGTTCCAAAGAAAGAAAGAAAGAAAGAAAGAAAGAAAGAAAGAAAGAAAGAAAGAAAGAAAGAAAGAAAGAAAGAAAGAAAGAAAGAAAGAAAGACAAGACAAGACAAGACAAGACAAGACAAGACAAGACAAGACAAGACAAGACAAGACAAGACAAGACAAGACAAGACAAGACAAGACAAGACAAGACAAGACAAGACAAGACAAGACAAGATGACAAAGAAATGCTCCCTACTAGCTTCCCGCAAGAAAACTCCATGGGAAAGCTGAAGTCAGAAGTTGTTCCCACTCCCACTGCTTTTTGCTCACCCATGGTCATTCTGTTTCTCCATTTAGGTAAGAAATTATTTCTGAAACAACAACACTATGGTTGTCTAATTAACATTAAAAATACTTCTGCTAACTGTAAAAACAATCTGCAAAAAAGTAAGAGAACTAAAAGTTCACATTACCCTTCCCTGTAAACTTAGGAAGAGATTGCTGCTTTTAAAACAACACACATACAACGAAGGAAGATTTTTATTTTGATGTCACAGCACTGTTTTCATCATTCAGCCCCCTCTGCTGCCCCTAATGTGAACAGTGGTTCCTGTAAGGCCATCACACCACCACCAAGTCTCACAGTTCTTCTAGTTCCACAGAATGTTTGCTTCTGGATAAAAGTCTGGAAATTTACTATGCCTCATAGGTTCTTCATGAAATAAGATACTGTATAAGTCAATGCATATTTATTTAAGAAAAAAATGTACTGAAACCAATGAATCATCTTTCAATTCAAAACTCCGGCTTACATAAGGAATTAATTGTGAACCTCTTACACTTAGTGAGCTAAAGTGAATTCCTTAATTCCTATTGAAATTAAGGATAAAATCAGAAGTGACTAATTTAAATTCCATGTGAATGGGATCTAAGCAGACTAATTTTTATTGGAAAGGAGATTCAGGAAAATAGAACTGTTTTATAGCAGCTATAGCATCTCTTCAGGAACCTTTAAGTTGTTTAATTGTTTCTTCAACTATGTCATCATATTAAGAAATCAAGTAAAAACAAGAACTACAAGACTCCTTTGCCTTTGATTTGCTCAGTGTGTTACTTTTGGACATAGATTTCATTTATACTTTTTGAGCAGGCTGGAAATTAATGAGACTGAAATCTGTCAAATAGTGAAGCAATTAGGTAAAATATGCTCCTGGAGGTAGCAAACATACTGTCAGTGTCTCTTTCTCTCACCAGATTCTGGAAAAAGGCCAGGGATGGGCTAATAACAATGAAAAAAATTTCCCTGAAGTGGTAAAGTAATGTTGTACTTGGTTGTCATATTTATTTGATCAAATGAATGCTCTCGCAACCAGCCTCATTCTGAGGTAAATAATGCCTTGATAGATAGTGAGGCAGTAGTTGTGATAAAGAGTCATTTAAACTTCCAAAACGTTGGAGGACAGTTGTTGAATAAGACTCTGATGACTGAAGCCATTTGCAAAAATAATTCTTTTTATGCCAAAACTGAATAATATTGTGAAGAGCATATTTATGGTATATATACATATCATTAAAGATAGCATGAATAGACTGCTGCCATGCTCATTGTTTCTGCTTGTAAAATACATCAGCAAAATATTTACAGCAAGAAACAGAAGAAAACTATATTATTCTTCCGGCGGGGAGGGGGGAATCTAAGAAATCAAATTGTAAAAGGAATGAAATGTTTGATGCAAAGTTAGCAGTGAACTAGAACATTTTTATGATGAACTATTGTCTAATAAAATAGGAAAATTCTTCTGAAATATTACTAAAATATATAAATGTGCTATATCTAGATGTTGATGTAACATTCCTGCTGTCACCATACTGGCCACTAGGGAACAGCTGCTAGAATCTAGAATTTCCTACCCTTGTATTAAACAATATTCTACCTTACGAAAATTTAGCACTTTCACACAACCTCTGACCATAACCCCTTACATGATGCTGTAATTTTGTGCCTCATTATGAATATCTTCACAGCATTTTTCTAGACTTGAGTGGATCGGGGAGAGGAAAGAAGGAAGGGCCTCTTAGATATCCCATCAGAAAGTGAGAAGAGGCTTCCGGTTCCAGAATGCAACAACGCCAGTCGTGCCTGGAAATTTCTCTCCAGGCCGTCCGTAGTTTAATTCGCTGGTAGACCCCCTAGGGAGTCAAAAGTTGCCCTGGAGGGGCGACCACCGAGGAGGAGGCCAGCTGGTAGATGGGGGAAGGCGGAAGCTTCCCCCAAGTCTCCAGCTTTTCCTTAGGGCTGACGGAGCAAAGATCGGCCTGCTGATCACCCTGCTGCACCAGCCAAAAGTCACATCATCATCTAAGTGTTAAAGACCCACCGCGGATGATCTGGGTGAGACCTCTTTTTTTCCTCCCCATACCCCTGCTGGTTTTGCCTGTAGAAGCTGTTTGTGCTATTATTTCCCCGTCTGGAGAAAGCGGCTTTAGTAATCTTGGGAACAAACATGTTTTACAAAAAGGACAGAAAAAATAAATAAATATTCATTTAAAGACTATATTCTACTTTTACTTACATTGTGCTGTAGAAAAAACTGTTTTTTGTGCTTTTTGGAGCAGTATTATGGATAATGTTCAACTGTTCAACTGTAACCTTCACTAAAAAGGAAAAGCATTCTTCTTCAACTATTGCTAAAATGGAGAAGCCTCAATGACATTTAAACTGTAAACTTATATTGGAAAAGATCTATGAGGCTAAAGAAGAAATATATGCTACAATAAAAGAGGCTACTACAGAACTAAGAGCCAGAATCTCTACTTTAAAACTTAAAACTGACTCCCAGACTACACTTGGCTAATCTACAAAACAGATTATACAAGAAGAGCTTTTAACTGAGGATAAGGAGAATCTTATTTTGCCCTACAAGCAAGACCAGGAAAAGCAAAGACCGAACTTTGGACTTCTGAAGCAATGAGGCTTTATGGACAAGAGAAACAGAGGATTAAATCAGAGATCAAGATGGTCTGTATCGAATCAAGTGACACTACAAGCAACAAAAAGAGACCTATTATCTGGAAGGAAAGCCCTGTTATGGAAACCTACCTGGCAAAAGAGGAAAGCTAGAATAAGATTGAAAAATAAAATTTAAAATTTATTAAATTGGATTAAAGGCAACCTAGAACTATGGACTGATATAAGGACTGAGATTTTGAGTTTGAAGTAAAAAGATGTCTTAATCAATAATTAATTGAATGTTAATTAAATATTGAAATGATTTAAGGTTTGATATTAATTTGTTAACTTAAAGAGATTAAGTGAAGGATTAGATATCTAGAGAATAATTTGATAAATACATATATTTAGATGTGTCTAGGATAGATTAATATTTTTGTTTAAAAATGAGATATCTTTCTATATAAGGGATTAAAGACAACTTAGAATACTAGGAATGTTCCTTTTAGAATGTTAGGTTTATTTCTATGAAAATTATGATGTAATGGAATAACGAAAATTGAAGAGATGTTTCAGATTTGAAGTGAACTAATAGTTAATTGAAATTTAATAAGATGACATGATTTTCTGATGATATGGACGTTATTAGTCATGATAATTAACTGGAGACTTGAATTTTGTTTAATGGAATGACATGATTTAAGGTATGATATTATTTTTTTAGCTTGAAGAGATAGTTCAATTAATAGATTTGATAGGTACAGGATAGATTAATATTTTACTCTAAATAAGGGAGATTAATAGAAGAAGAAACAAATAAGTTTTTGATAAAATTAAGAAAGTAGAATATATGTGGAAGGGATATTTGAATTGAAAATGTTTTTATTTAAAGTTAATTTGATTATGGTAGAAATGGATGAAGCTTAAAAACAGGTTCAGGTTGAATAAATTTAAGCTAGAATTGGATATTCTAAATATACTATGTTATTTGAGGGGAAAAAAGAGGGAATTTTTTTTGTAAAATTTTTATTAATTTTTATAATTATAAATAACAAAAGATAAAATCACATTAAAGCAACTCAACTGATTAAGAATGTTTACAACTTTTTCAATCACAAGAACAAAACATAAAAACTTAACTAAAATAATTAAGATAACTATGGGTATTGCTCGGCAGCACCCCCCACCACATCCCCCTCCTCCTTTCTCCCTACCTCTACCTCTATCCACCCACCATCTCTACCCCCACTCTCTCCTCCCCTCATACCACCTCCCTACTTCCCTCAACCTTCACTCCTCAGTCTCACCCCCTCCAGATGTGGTGCTGAGGTGCCGCCAAGCAACCCATCCTTTATCAAATATCATGTTACAGTTGAGAAGATTATAGAAACACCCCCACCCCCAGACTTCCCAAAGTGAATACAGGGTAAAATACAGGAATACAGGGTAAAAAAACACACAAGAAAACCCACTAAACTACACCAAGATATTATATAAATCCTATTAAAGATTTAACTACATTTTTCAATCCAACATATAAATCTTTAACTATATGCTAAATACAATTTCTTAAATTGATATTTCCCTTGTATATAATCTATCCATTTTTTCCAGTCCAATATATATTTTTCATTTGAGTGATCCTTCAAATATGCGGATATTTTAGCCATTTCTGCCAAATTAATAACTTTTAGTCCATTCTTCAATAGATGGTAATTCTGGCGTCTTCCAATATTGTCCCACAGTCTTGCCTCTGTAATCAAGTTCAAAATTAAATTCATCTCTATGGTGGTGCAATCTTTTATAATACCTAACAAAAACAACTGTGGTAGAAATTCAATACGCTTTTTCAATATATTTTGAAGTATCCACCATATTTTAATCCAGAAAGCCTTGATTTTTCTACAAGTCCACTGTACATGAAAATAAGTAGCGTCCATATATTCACATCTCCAACACTTAGGTTGTATATCCGGGTACATAGATGATAATTTTTTCGGGTCTAAATGCCATCTATAAAACATTTTATAAAAATTTTCTCTTAAATGTTGCGCTTGTGTAAATCTTACATTTTTCACCCAGATCCTCTCCCATTTTTCCATCATGATTGGTTGTCCAAAATTATGTCCCCACTTAATCATACAGTCCTTAACTAATTCAGTTTCAGAATCAATTTCAATTAATGCATTATATAGTCTTTTAATATGCATAGGCCTTTGATCTCTAACTTGTTTAATTAGATTTTCATCTGTTAAAGAAAAGCCTATCTTAAGATCTTTTTGCCATCTAGTCTGCAGTTGTGCATATGGAAACCAAGTATGAAGTATTCCTTTTTCCTTTAAAATATTTAGTGATTTCAATAATAACAAATTCCCTTCTTTAATTAGGAGTTTCTCATAAGACACCACATCTTGAATTTGTTGTCTATTTATACTCTCTATTGCGTGCCTGGGAACCGTCCAAAGAGGAATCTTTTCATTTAACTTGTAGTAAAACTTTTTCCAGACACACAGCAGAGCACTTCTCAGTAGGTGCTCTTTGAAACTCCTATCCACCTTTTTATCATAAACTAAATATGCATGCAAACCATATAGTAAACCGTACCCTTCTATATTCAATATTCTGTCCTTAGTTAAATTAACCCAGTCACTTATCGCTACTAAAACAGCAGCATAGTAATATAACTTAAAATTGGGCATTTTCAAACCACCTCTTTTCCTTGTATCCTGAATAATTTTTAGTTTAACCCTCGGTTTCTTGCCATTCCAAACAAATCTATTAATACCTTTCTGCCACTCCTCCAAATTCACATCCTTTTTAAGTACAGGTAACATTTGAAACAAAAATAAAAATTTTGGCAATACATTCATTTTAACTGCAGCTATCCTACCCAACATAGATAATTGTAATTTTTTTCCATTTATCTAGTTCTATTTGTGTCTTATTCCACAAAACTTCATAATTATTCTTATATAGCTTCCCATTAGAAGCTTCAATATAAATTCCTAGGTATTTAACTTTCTTAACTATCTCACAACCCGTTATTCTTTCCAAATCTTGTTTTGAATTATTATCTAAATTTTTAACTAACATCTTTGTCTTAGATATATTTAGTTTAAAACCTGATACCCTACCATAATTTTGAATTATCTCCATCAAACTCTGGGCCGACTGTATTGGTTGAGTCAATGTCACCAACAAATCATCAGCAAAAGCACATAATCTATAATCATGTTGTCTAATCTGTATACCTTTTAAATCATCTGAAGCTCTAATCCTATTCAATAAAACTTCTAAGGTTAAAACAAACAACAAGGGAGATAAAGGACATCCCTGTCTAGTACCTTTCTCTATATTAAATAAGTCTGTTAAATGCCCATTCACAATAATCTGACCTTTTTGTTTCTGATAAACTGCTAATATAGAATTAATAAATTGATCACCCATTCCCATTCTAACAATTAATTTTTTCAAAAACAACCAATTCAGTCTATCAAAAGCTTTCTCCGCATCCAAAAACATAAGAACTGCAGGCACCTGAATATGCTTATCCAAATATTCCAATATATTAATGAGTTGTCTAACATTAGTTTTCATCTGTCTCCCTTGTAAAAAACCAGTTTGGTCAGAATGAATTATTTGTCGTAAAACTGTCATTAATCTATTAGCCAAAATTTTTGCAAAAATCTTATAATCCGTATTTAACAATGAGATAGGTCTAAAATTTTCTACCTGGACGTTATCTCTTCCCTCTTTGGGAATTAAAGAAACATAGGCTGTTTTCCATGAAGGTGTAACCTGACCACCCTCTTGTATATTTACAAATAACTCTCTAAGAGGTTCCACCATCTCCTCTTGAAGATACTTGTAATAGGTCGCCGTTAACCCATCAGTCCCAGGAGATTTTCCCATTTTTAATTGTTTAATCACTGAAATAATTTCTTCTGATGTAATCAATGCATTTAATCTATCTCTTTGTTCCTTAGTAATTGTCAATACATTTTCATCTTGCAAAAAAGTATCTATCTCGTTCTCTTGTACCTTCTCTTCAGAGTACAACTTGGAGTAAAATTATAAAAAAAAGCTTTTTTAATAATTTCTTGCTGAAACACTTCCTTCCCCTTATATTCTATTTTTTCAATTATACGGGATTTTTGTTTTTTCTTAATATGTAGGCCAACCATCTGCCAGGTTTGTTGGAATTAAAAAATGTATTATGTTTTGCATATTGTATATTCCTGGCAACTTGGTCCGTCATCAACAAATCAAATTGTTTCCGTAAAATCTTAATCCCCTCTTTAATTTTTCTATCATCTGGTCTCTTTATTAATAATAACTCTTTCTTTCTTATTTCCTCTTCTAACTCCTTCCTTTTTTTCCTATTGTTTACGTCTATGCCTTTTATTCATATCAATTAAAATCCCCCGCATATAAGCTTTACTAGCATCCCACACCATTTCAATTGTCGTATCCTTATGTAAATTTACCATAAAAAATTCCTTCATAACATTTTTACATTCATTCACATTTGTATTATATTTGAACAGATTTTCATTAATTCTCCAAGATCTTCTAGGAGTCTGACCTATCATTAGTTCCATCCAAACCGGATTATGATCTGACAAAACATTAGGTAGGATTTTCACTTTCTTTAATCTAAAAATAAAATCGCTTGTAGTTAATATAAAGTCAATTCTAGAATATGATTGATGTCTATCAGAAAAAAAAGTAAACTCTTGCTCCTTGCCATGTCTTTCTCTCCATATATCTATCAAGTCAAAGTCATCCTTAATATAAAAAAAGGATTTAGGCAACATGGAACGTGTTTGAGGAATAGGTAAAGTCTTTTTCTTATCTAAACCAATATCTATAACACCATTCCAATCTCCCATTAAAATACAAGACCTATAATCAAATTGTATTAATTTTTTATGTAATAACTTATAAAATATTCCTTGTTGTTGATTTGGTGCATATATACCCATCAAGAGAACTTTCTTTCCATCTATTAAAATGTCAATAGCTAAAAATCTACCTTGAATATCTGATTCTATTAATTTAGCTCTTATATGATTTTAACATAAATAACAATTCCATTCTTCTTCTCAGCAGCCGCTGCAACAAAATGTGTGCCTAATTTATTGTTTATCAAATATTTCTGATCAGAATTTCTAATATGTGTTTCTTGTAAACAAATTACATCATTTTTACATTGCTTCAAATAATGAAATATCTTCTTCCTTTTCTGTGGAGAATTTAAACCATTGACATTCCATGTCAAATATTTATTTGACATGACCAATTTGAGAAAGCTTTTGCAAGGCCAAATTAACTTCTTCAACCATTTTCTTCTTTGGTCTTGCTCCCATGGCTTCCGAAGATGTGGGTACAACTTGGTTTGTACGGACTGGTTGTTCTTTTTCTCGTTGTTCCATGTGTTTAGTAGCTGCACGTGTTTGCCTTTGATCTTTAGACTTCTCTACCTCCAAAGGCTGAAAAATATCGATACACTGCGCTGGCAGCTCCACCAATGCTCCTTTATCAGATCCTGATGTTGTCAGGGATTGTGATTCCAAAGATTGTATTGGTTGTTTTAACTCCATATCTCTCTCTTTTGGAAAATCTGCCCTTTTTGGTCTTGGAGACGGAGGTTTACCAACCTTCAAAATATTCTCAAAAAAATATTTCGCTTTGCCAACCGAAGTCAGGCGGTGTCTATTACCCTGGAAAAATAGTGAAAGTCCAGTTGGAGCCTCCCATCTAAATTGTATAGCACGTTTTTTAAGTTCATCCGCCAAAAATGCATAATCTTTCCTTGCTCTTAACATCTTGGGGGGAATCTCCTTCAGAACCACAACCTCTTGACCGCCAACAATTAATTGTTTATTATAAGATGTAATAAGAACATAATTTCTGAATTTCCTTGTAACAAAATAAATCACAATATCTCTAAGCAAATTTCTTTGTCTTGCAATCCATGAATTAACTCTAAAGATCCGATCAATCTGCCAGGATACATTTTGTACTCCATCTTCTAGAAATTTTGCCAAAGATTCTTCAAAAATTCTTCTTAAGTCTTCCTGATTCTCATTTGCAATCTCCTTCAGCCCTCTAATTCTAACAGCCAACAACATCTGGTTATATTGAACCATAACTGCTTGATCTTGTATATTACTTTTAACTTTATCAATTTTTTCCTCAATTTGCTGTTCAATACCATCCACCTTCTCTTCAACTCTCAAGGTGTAGTCCCAAACCCCCTTAATAGCATCCACAATATCTTCTCTTATCACAATATTGTGAGTCTCAATTGTTTCTTTTATTGTCTCCAGTTCATCAGTTAATCCTTTAACTTGTTCCTCAATCTTTCTCTCCAACTTTTCAGTCATTGTAAATAATGCATCCTGTAAATCTTTCATGGTAAGCATTTCTGGAGAGGATTGAGTAGGCAAGGGGGCTTGAGATTCTGTAGATGTTAGAGAGGCTGGGGGAGCAGAAAGACTACTTGATTGTAATTTAGAGGGCTGAGCCGGAGAAGATACAGCCACCTTCGCAGTAGTGATTTTTGTCTGCCTAGTGGCCATTTTAAAGTCAGTCCACTTTTAAAAAGTTCTTAAAATATAAAAAAAGAAACCTTGCAAATATATTGCCAAAATTTCCCCTTCTTCTTATCTTCTTTCAAATCACAATTTAATAATTGCAGTTTATAAGATTTTAAAGCTCAAATCTAAATAGTCACTCTAGCTTAGCTTCAAAGAAAATAAAAAAAAGTTCACTTCACTTTCAAACACTTTCTCTTTACAGTGAAAGCAATCGCCATCTTGGATACATTATGTTGATTATAAAAATACGTGGTCAGAAGTAAAATATATATATTAAAAATACTTGCAATAAAGAACTCCTGTATTCACTCCGCCTGCATGCAGGTCTCTGTTGAAATTTTTTATAAAGCAGGAGTGGTCGCGGCGTCTTTCTCTGTCAGCGAGAGGGAATTTTTGATGAATTGATTGTATTATGTATATATGTCTTGTTTTAAGATGTTTGATTATCCCAGCACCACGGTGTGTCCTGAATATGTTGCTTTAAGAATTTTAAAAAACAATAAAATTTGTTTAAAAAAATAAAGTGAGAAGAGACTTCCAAAGGTAAATCTTCCTCTTTGCAGCCCCCAGAATTATTCAAAATGGGATTTTTCCTAATTCTCTCCCCTCCCCCAAATCTTAAAAATTTGTTAAACCAGGACATAAATTAGCCCTCATGGGGAAAATGATAACTGCCCGATTAACTGGGTGTTGAGAATAAACATTAAAAAGCCCTGAGGAAACTATATATTTATATTTTAAAGATTCTACCATGTCTAAAAAGCAGCCATTTTTGCTATGCTAAGCAAAGATATTTATCAGCTATTTCAGCAGGAAATAGGTATAGAAACTATTAAAGCACATTGTGGAAAGTTAGCCACATTGTTATAGCTGCTTGATGTTCCCTGAGTGTATTTGCATTTTGATATTTTAATGTTGTATATGTAACTTCAGCTTAACTTTGTACATGCATATATGTCATATACACAATATATACACATATTGTGTGTGTATATATATATATATACACATACACATGCAAATAACATATATACGCATAAACATATACAGAAAAGAAAAGAATATTTGTTCAGGAAAACTTGCCAAGAGAAACAAAAGAGATTGGCAATTTCTTTCTTAGACCAGAAGCAGTTAGATAGTTAGCTTTCTTAGATATTAACTATGATATCTATCCTATTGTGATCTATAGCACCATAATATGGTGATTTTATCATGGTTTTACTCTAATTTAATATTTTATCTTGTCTACTATATTGTCCACATACTTTATATAAAATGTATATGCTGATGTTTTATTAAAAGTTATATTTGTTTTTGTACATATGATGTGTTTTATTAGTGATGTACATCGGTGATTTAATGCCCTCTGTAGGTAAATAAAATAAATAAATAACAGAAAGTTGGGGAGGCAGAGCAGCAGGAGAATTCTCCAACGGAGGGTGTGGTAGTCTACAATCCAAACTGTCTATCAGGCACACTATTGAGAAAATGGCTCAGCCAGGCTTCCGGTTTTGCGCAGTAGTACAGCAGCCGAGGGATCGCAGGGCTCCGCACCCTACGGTTGATTTTTTCCTGTTAGGGGACCCTAAATGGGCCTAAAGTCACCCTAGAGAGGCAACAAAGGAGGGGAGTCCTCCAGAAACCAGCAGAGGCTAGCTGCACTCCAGAGTCTAGCCCAAGCTACAAGAAGCCAAAGCCAAAAAGCACTAATTTAAGCTTGATCGTAAATGTGTTTGGAACTGGGTAAGGATATCGATTCTCTCTCTTCTACTTGATACTTGATTTCCTGGAAAAAAAAACAAAACCAAAAATCCTTCAAAAGTGAGAAGGAGGGGATCCTTGTCCCACCCTCTCACAGAAGGAAGCAGCAAATTAAGCTCTTATGAGGAACAGAAATATATTGAAATGAAATGAATATAAGACTTAAATCTGGATAAATTTGAAATTGGTGGAATTTGTTAAGATTTTCTTTTCAAAAGATTATTGATGAAAACAGAAGAAAATAATTGCTTGTTTTGAAAACTGAAAAGCAAACAGGTACTGACATCTAGTGGTGGATGAAAATATACAACTGTAGTTGCTCTAATACAGGAATTGGCAGAAAACTCAGAAAAAGATAACTTGTTTTTGTGATCTTCAATGTCTTAACTAAACAGAGAACAGCTGTACAAAGAAAAGAAAAAAAATTGGGCTACCTACAAGGCGAGAACTATAAACCTTAGGAAAACAATTGACCTTCCTGGATTATAAATACTTATTGAACTGACTCTAAAGCTGTTTGCAGAGAAAGAAAAACTTTGATTTTTGGCTATCATGGAACATCACAGATCTGCAGAAAGAACATATCAAGAAAAACCAAATACTTTCCAGGAGGAAATGTATGCTATGTTGCAAGTAATTCAAATGACAATGATTTCAAACCATGAAGAAATTAAAAATAACTTTGAAAATATAAATTAACACATCTTTGATTTAACCTTTTAAAACTCTCAGAAAATAAAAATAGAGAGCGATCAGATAAAGCAGACAACTGAACATAAACTAGAAGAAAGAGATTTAAAGATGGAAGCCAACAATGGAAGGAATTATGATTTAACCCAGGTGGAGAAAAACTTGCAGGAAATATCAGACATGGAAAAGATAACCTACACTTCAAGATTGCAAAATAAATCTGAGGACAAGAAAAAAGATTTGACAAAATGGATTATAGAGCTGTTAGGAGAACTATGAGAACTTGAGAGACAAAAAATGATAAGAGAAATTAAGAGAGAAAGAAAGAAAAAGCTTTTCAATGAATACAAAGGGGCGAAACCCTCCCACAAAAACATCTTACTGGATTTGTCTCTTGTACTTACAACAGCATCTACAAGACTATGGGAAGACTTTTTGGTCCAGTGGAGCATACAGATTAGGAAAGATGTTTCACCAAAAAAAGGCTAAAGTTAGAATTAAGAAATTAGATGATGGAATTTATCAGATGGAATATCTAAAGATTAAATACTTGTTTGAATATGGTTAAAAAATAGAAAAATGCTGGATATAAATGCATTTTAGTTTAAGAGGGATGGGCCCCTCAAGTAACAGTATTTTTTTATGTTATGAGAAATATAAAAATATTGGGATGGTTTATATGAGAGAAATGTTTTATATACTTAAGTGTAATTGATCTTGAGAAAATCTGTTGTGATAAATGTCCATTTCTCCTTTAAGAAATCCTTCTCTGCCTGGATGGGCTTCTCTCTCCCTCCCTTACAGGCTGTCAGCTGATAGCTGTACTAAGGGGGTGGAGGAGAAAGAAGGGAAAAGTTTCGTTTCTTGAAAAAGACGTCATGCTTTCAAAGTGTATGTTTTAACTATCTGTGTAATGTAATTGGCTGTAAATCAGTAGGGTGACAATTTGTGGGTAGAGACCTTTGATGTGCAATAAAAGTTGAGGCCGGGCTTCGGCCGAGGCTTCCATCCCGACAGAAACTCACGTCTCTGTCATTAATCATGGTTGCCGGGACGCCACGAACACACTCACGAACACACAAGTTATGACAAGTGGTGACCCTCGACGTGATAACCCTGAGAGGTTATACGTCCCTGGACCCTCATACTTACCGCCCGGACGTGGCAAAGCGCGCTTCATCAGTTCATCGCTGGACGAGGACTGATCCCTCGTAAGTATGTGGGGATATCTCTCAAAAAGGCAAGACTAAGCTCACAGAGATAACCAGGAAGAATTATGTTCGTTTTACAGCTCAGAAGCTGACAGAAGGAGATTTAAGATCTCTCCTTGAATTTATTTGGAAACACATTCCTTTCTACCCAGAGGCAGGCTGCCTTAAAGTTGAAACTTGGAGGAGAGTGGAGGAGTTGTTACAAAAATTCTAGGGGCCCCGCTTCTATTTTAACATCTTGCAGAGTAGTGTTAAAAGCTTTGGAGACACAGGAGCAGCTCCTACTAAAAATATTACTGAATCCATTGAATTATAATGAAGTTCAAATTCTTCTCCCTGCCAGTGAAACTCCAGTAACAATTAAAGATCACAGCAAGGTTTTTCCTAGCAATGTTGAGTTGTGTGATCCTCCAGCTCTGACCAAAACAAGTAATTTTATTCAGGAAATGTTACAGAATGATTATGAAACAGGTGAATTGAACATTGAGGAAATGACAAGTTTATACCCTGTAACTGTGGGCATGGATGCAGAAATTGATAATGGATTTGCTCACAAAATGATTCCAGCAGATTGGAAGGCATTAATGCAAATGATTTTAACACCTGCGCAGTATGCAGTTTGGGACTCTCAGTATCGTATTCAAGCTATTCAGAGAGGCACTGCTCAATTAGTGCCAGACCAAATTTATGGCTCTGGACAGTTCACTGCTGTTGGACAACAGCCAGATGCAGCTATACATGGTGCAATTTGATTTGCCACTTGCACCTACATTGGTTCAACTACAACAATATTTAGGAAATATTAATTGGTTAAGGCCATATATAGGTCTTTCTACCTTGACTCTTTCTCCCTTATTTATGGCATTAAAAGGCCTCAAAAATCCCACAGACGTTGTGACATTGACCTCCGACCAGCTATTGGTCGTTGAGAAAGTCCAAACAACCCTCAACACCCAGTGGACTGATTGGTGTGTTGACAATCACCCTGTGCATTTGAATGTGATTTTTGATCGACCACCCACAGTGGCAATTACTCAATCTAATATGCCTTCAAGAAATTGTTTTCACTCCAGCTATGACTTTGGCTGAAATTACACATCGTGGCCACACGATGGCGCCAGATTTTTGGAATTCAATTTGCAATTATTTTTATCCCATTTTCCTTAAAATTGTGGGAAACTTTGATTCAAAATAATTTGGTTTTGCAATTATTGATTGGTGATTGGCCTGGTCAGTTTTGTTTTGTTTTGTTTTTTTTGTCATTTTTCAGCAGATTCCAGATTTTTGGCCATAAAACATTTACATTTTGCTTATATCTCTCCTAGTTTGGATGAGACTTTGTTGACACTATTTTTGACATTGCAAAAATCTATTGAGACAAGATATTGTCCTTATTTTATTGCTCATATCCGAAGTCATCAAATTTTTCCAGGAATTCTCAGTGAAGGGAATTCCCAGACGGATATGGCAACACGCAAGTTATGACTATGCAACAACTTACTCCCTGGGATAGTCATAGCTCTTTTCATCAAAACGACAAGGCTTTGGCTAAACAATTTGGCATAACCCCCGGGGAGGCAACAGCTATCATCCAACAGTGCCCCAGTTGCTCACAACAAGGACTGTCTATTCCAATGGGTGTGAATCCCCGTGGATTTGAGGCATGTCAAATTTGGCAAATGGACGTTACCCAATATGCATCTTTTAGTCCGTGGAAATATATACATGTGACTATTGATACATATTCTGGGTTCATCCTTGCTACTCCACAGCATGGAGAGGCAACTAAACATGTCATCAATCATTGTATTCGAACTTTTAGCACTCTGGGTACTCCTAAAGAATTAAAAACTGATAATGGATCCGCATATTGTAGTCATGGCTTTGCTCAGTTCTGCAATCGGTGGGACATTATTCATAAATTCGGCATTCCTTACAATTCACAGGGGCAAAAAGTAGTGGAATGGGCCAACTCCACTCTTAAGCACATGCTTGACAAATTAAAAACAACAAAAAATGGGGAAAAATACCCCCGGACTACCTGGAGTGCAAAATCATCTTAATTTGGCTTTATATACTCTCAATTTCTTAAATCTTACTGGCACGCCACCTAATACAGCTGCGAGCAGGCATTTTTCTCCCCTTCCAGATGCAGCAACCACGGTTCGACCGCTAGTTTGGTATCGTAAACTACCAGACCCCCAGTGGAAAGGACCAGCTGAACTTATTACCTGGGGTCGTGGATATGCTGCGGTGCAACATGAAGGCAATACGATATGGGTTCCTGGCCGCAATATTCGCCCTTACAGTGTACAGCCAAAAGATTGCAAAGACTCTGGTGAGCCCAAAGTGGATGGACAATGAATTTTGGAAGGACAATAAAAAGTTAGTGCCTTAACAAACCATACTGACTGCTGGATGTGTATGATGTCACCATCGGATGCCAGTCAAGGACTTTTTTTTAGTTGGACTTCCTTTGAACAACACTGGAGCCAGCGAAAGTTTTGTACATATTAATGAGGCAGGACATTATACGCTGCCACTTAGGTTTTATTATGTAGATTTTGTATTAGTGTGTTTTAATTTTTCTAAGGGAATTATTCTTTTAAGTATATATCTCTCTTGTAATATCACCTTTAATATGCCTGATCATTGTGATCAAAGTAATAACAAAGTGTATGCAAAATGTGAGGATGGAGAGTACAATGCAAGTGTATTGGGTTTGTAGCTATTTGAATGGCGCACGGAATTGGACTGCAGCCAATGACAGTGATGGCCGTTGAAATGCTTAATGAAGAACAAGGACAAATCCCTCCACCAATATCCGGAGATCATAAGCATTGGGGATATTTGGAATGCATTCTGGTTTTGGTTACCAAATTTTCAATGGTTAAGAAATTTGATAAGTATTATTTTGTATTGTTATATTATTCCATTGTGGATGCTTTTATATACAATGTTTGCCTGATATTTTTACTATGATGAAATCTTTTATACCAAAGAAAAAATTGTCTCAACAAGTGAACATTAGTCAACAAGGATTCGAGCGGATGCCAATGGATAAACAGCCACCTCAGTTGGATGAAATCGAATACATGGACTGAAAGCCTTTGCTTCTAAACAAAAACAAAAATGGATGAGATGTTGTGATAAATGTCCATTTCTCCTTTAAGAAATCCTTCTCTGCCTGGATGGGCTTCTCTCTCCCTCCCTTACAGGCTGTCAGCTGATAGCTGTACTAAGGGGGTGGAGGAGAAAGAAGGGAAAAGTTTCGTTTCTTGAAAAAGACGTCATGCTTTCAAAGTGTATGTTTTAACTATCTGTGTAATGTAATTGGCTGTAAATCAGTAGGGTGACAATTTGTGGGTAGAGACCTTTGATGTGCAATAAAAGTTGAGGCCGGGCTTCGGCCGAGGCTTCCATCCCGACAGAAACTCACGTCTCTGTCATTAATCATGGTTGCCGGGATGCCACGAACACACTCACGAACACACAAGTTATGACAAAAATCTCAATTGATAAAAATGTTCTGAATAGATTTAAAAGATTAAATGATACTATTTCCTTCCTTTTTTCTTTTCTTTTTTTTTGTAAAATTGTTGGAATGGCTTGTATGAGGAAAAAGATTTAAATAATTAAGTGTAATTAACTCTGAGAAAATCTTAACTGGTAAGAATATTTTAAACATTGCAGGGCAAACAAATCTAAATAAGAACTTTGAAAACAGGATCTATGATGAGGTAATTAAGATGATCAATTAGAAATTAGAAATATTGACGTGATTGTTAAATACTAAGAAAATGTTTATATTGAATTGTTGTTTATCAAAATATTAAGAAATGTATTAATTCAAGGTTGGTAAAAGAGAATATTATTGAAAGAAGAGAAAATCAAAGAAAGCTACCATAGGGATTTTGGAATTATAGAAATTAATTGTTATTTATTGTTTTTAGATATAAATCCAGACAGCATGCTCTTTACCAAATATTAAGGTGACTATGTTAAAAAATCAATAAAATACATTTTTTTAAAAAAAGAGAAAGTGGCTCAGCTTTTTCCCCCTAAAATCAGTTTGAATTCATGAGCACAAGACAGAAGCAGCTTAGTTGCTAATTGTAGATATGCCAAATTAATTCAGAAATGCAGGTAGGACACCATTTTTTTAGCTTGTCTTAGAATGGAATTTGATTTTTGCAGCCTATTTGTTCTGCCATAAATCCAAATAATCTCAAATATGAATGTGTGAGTCATCAGTTGCATATAATATTATAAATGATTTTTTAATTAAACATTCAATTAGGAAAGGACAGGATTTAATTTTGAACATAGTGATGAAGGTGCTGGCCTAGCATCCTGGAGATTATGAGTTCTAGTTCGGCCTTAAGTGTGAAAATCCACCTGCATGACTTTGGGCCTCTCTCTCAGCTCACCTCACCTCACAGGGTTGTTGTGGGGAAAATAGGAGGAGGAAAGAGTATTTGTATGCTCACTGCCTTGAAGTGTATATAAAAAAAGCTGGGGTAAAAATCTTTTTAAAAAACTATTTAGAGAGAGCCCTATTGCTACCTATAACCTGGGAATTGCGGAACTATTTGTGTTTATTTTTCAGATGCTCATTAAATAAAGTGAACCCAAGATTATGACAAATTTTGTGTTGCCCTTCAGAGATACATCATCTACTGCTTGAGGCCAAGAAATATGTAGTTTCTATAATTAGTGTGGGAAATTGAATAATTGAGCTGTGGTTTATGAGAGTTCTTACACTAAAAAGAGAAGTTTCAAGTCAAGTGGGGTAACTTGATTTATTTCTTAGCACACAATTAACTACTTCCATTTAGCATAAATTCTATGTTTGCATATTTATTTTTTACTTTTTTCTCTCACCAGCAAAACCACATTTTCTGCTTTTATTTTTTGAATGCCCATACGGTACTTAACATGATTTCTGGCAGGCATTATGCTGTAATGTGGTTTTCCAATAGACAGGAACAAAAATAAATAAATAGCTTTCTTCAATCACTGGGCATGTATTTTAGTGAAACCTCCAACTATTAGAAAGTTAACAATTTAATTCATTTCCTCATAAACAATCAGCTCTGCTTATGCTGTGGGAATGGTACAGTTACAATAAAGCTGTTAACAGGTCTAAACTTACTATAAAATAAGCCCCATTAAACTCAATGGCACCAGATTCCAAGAAAATGTATTTACAGTGACTGTTTTTAAAATTCTATCCCTATCAAACTGAGTTTAAATGTTTCTGAACGTTTTTATTGCAAATGAAACAATGCATATAATTTCTGGTAACTTGTCCCCTAAAGTGAGCTAACATTTATCAGTTTTTCTCTGCGCTGCCTGAAAAACTCATATCAACAGGGATCAATAGAGGTTATAAACAGGTGTTGTAAAACTGGACATACTTTTCAGTCCTTGTGCATTCCAGACAGTGCCAGTAACATTGATCAAAACCATTGTTTGCACAATTATATATTTTTATACTTAACAGAGGTTAAGTATAGAAAAGAAAAATCGGGCAAAGTGCAGAATATTGACAGCTTATAATGGAAGACAACAACATTTGTACACTCCTTTCCAATAACGATGAAAGAAACAGTATTTTTTTCTACAACACTGTTAGTCTTTACTCTGGCCAGCTTGAACTAAAACTCTCAAAATGGAAAATTCAGGCTAATCAAAATCTTTCTAACCTCATTTCTATATATTTTAATCAAAATTAATCAAGGGACTTGGTGATTGCATGCCCTAATCTTGTATTCTAGTCTGTGAAAACTCTCATTAGAATCAATGAAAGAACAATTTCATAAAGAGAAAAGCTATATGATTAGACAAAGTGTGTTTTCTGCTGAACTTCAAATGTAAAAATATCCCACCTATTTTTATATTCTTCTTCTTGTGTATGGTAAGTTAGCATCTTTTTAAAAAACTAAGAGCTTTCATAATTTTGCAATTTAGATTTGTGATGGCATATATCATGCTAATTACTTTTTAATATTTGGCAGTGTCAATAGCAAAGCCATTTTAAGCACTTTAACGGATTATATTGCCTCATGAACTACCACTACCTTATATATTTCAAATCAAGCTGATCATTATCAAGAAGTAAAATAAGAAAAAATATTTTATTTAATTATGGACTACACATTCTTAAGTTAGGGTATATTTGAAAGAGGAAGAGGAATTACATAAAATTATAAGCACATTGTTCTAAATGTACTTATATCTATTTTTAAGTGTCATGCATCATCCTACAAAGAAGCAAGAACGTCTGCAATTGTATACATCATGTGATTTGTTCTCTTGTTATGAAAGAAGCTATGACAATGCACATCCCATTGAGATAAATGCTAAATAACCCATTAATTTTGAGGGCTAAACAGCAATTCTATGTGAATAAGAGAGAGTGTTCAGTTGGCATTGTATTTGTAAACTTCTCCGATGTAGATTTTTATATCAGCAATATTCCTACAACTATCTGGCTTTTACAAATTGATGCTTTCTGGTAACTATTTTTTTAAAAAATAAATCAATATACTTTCATTATTCACCATTCTATCTCTATCTTCATTGAAGTGTTGTTCAAGTCTCTCTTCCTCTCTTTTTCTCTTGCACACACACATACAAAATCTCTCTCTTACACACACACAGACACTCACACACTGAAAGAATGAAGCAGGAAGGGAAATTATACTGCCTAGCTACAAGCTGCACAGGGAAATTAATATTCAAAAGGTTAAGGTGTCTGTGAAATGTATGTAATGAGTAACACTCATAGTTTGTTACTATAGGTTCATTGCCTCTAATGTTGAGGACGACACATGGATAATTTACGATTCCCATTGTCCCCTCTGCAGGGATTAATTCTGAATTATTTATGTACCTATATATGCAGAGAACTGAAACATTTTAGTTAAAGTCAGCTACTCACTCATAGTCTTGAAATTATGCAGCCCTTGTTGCTAAAAATGATGTTAGCCTCTCGTGATTTAAGTCATAACATTTTATTTTCAGTCCCACTGAGAGAGAAAGCATACAGAGGGTAGAAAACATATATATTCCTAAAGAAATCTCTGAATGCATTTTTTAAAGATGTAAAGAGATAATGGCAATTTTGTGGAGTCAAATTATCATTGTAACATGCATGTAAATAAAACTTTATTTTATTCATGATTTTACTAAGCTTGGGTTTTTTCCTCTCCCTAAAATGGCTATCTTTAAATAAAATACTGTGCACTTTAATAAAAAGCACTCTGTTTAATTAGATTTAATTTTAATAACTAGAAATTCATTTTAAGCAATTGCTCTGGATGTTTAAGAATTTTCAGCAAATTGGTATATTTTGATACCAATGAACACCTTATATATTGTATCTTTTTTTTAACCAGTGATCCTTCATTCACTGTGTTAGCTGTAATACCTTTAGCAAGGTAAACATTCTTTGATCCTGGGAAAAGTACAGGATTAAACACTTCTTATTAAAATATCATTATAATATTAGGTTAAGGAGAGTTAGTGGAATTGATTTGAAGATCATTATAAAGCTCTGCCTTGATTATATATAATGTATCCTTTAGAAGAGATGAAATTGAACATATTGAATGGGTTTTAACAATGCTTCCTTTTTTTTCTCAGCAAAATTTTTCTTCATGACTGGAACTGCAAGCAGGTTGAGACCTAGCCTAATTCCTATAATGAGGCAAGAAAAAAAAAGTCCCCACAGTGAGAATGAGGCTAATTAACACAAGGGAGAAAAGAACTAAAGCCTTCAGTAGACTGACCCCAAGCCTTTGGGGTTTCAGACAAACTGGCCTGTTCTCTTTTCAAGAATTATACCTCTAATAATTATGATGTAATGCAGGCAGACAGCTCTGTCCAAGATGGGGGCATTTAGTATACAGCAGATAGAGATTTAGAAGTGTCTGAATTGTAAAAAAAAAAAATGTGCAAAAGATCAATCGTCTCTTCTTTTTTTTCTATCCCTCCTCTCTATACAACTCAACAATTGCTAATAAATTAGAAGGAGGGGCATATTGATATACTGCTTGACTGTAACACAAAGAAGTGTAGTTAGCAAAAAGCTACAGTGGGGAATGAACAGTATTTTAACTCGGCAGTTTAACCTCCGAGACTGTCAGCTGTGACCTTTTACCAACCCCAATGAGAGCCTGATTTCTCACTTTGGCTACTCACTGTTGGATGAGTGAATGTAGAATTTGACAGCACGAGGTTTTACATGAAAAGGGAAGGTACTTAAAAAGCATGTTTTGTGATGATAGGCTACATTTATTCGCTGTTCATTACGCTTGGTGCCGTAGCAGCTTGGGTGGATTGATTGGGTGTGAGCAGCTTGTCTTCTCTGGAAGTGAAGAGGCATTATTGACCTGCTTGGGAGCTGCCATGACCTCTAGATGACCCCCCTTTCACCTGAAATTGACCTTGAAAACAACCTAGGTTTCACCCCATTGTGAATAAATAAAGTGTCTTAGAAGCATGTGAATTATTTGAATTGACATATTGCACATTTTGTCTCCCCCCCCACACACACCTTTATAGAGAACTACAAGTATGGAAGTGGTTTAAAAGAAAGGATATTCTCCCCCCCCCACACACACACACACCAAATTCCAACCCTGCAGCTATGCTACTTGGGATTGGGTCAGATTTATGGATGGAGGGCCACCAGACATTCTACTGTGTAATGGTAAATTTTGCTATTCATCATTATTGATTAGAGCTTACACTATATGACAAAGCCCAAAGCCCACTATGACAATTGCTATTTCAGTTGTTATCGGCCATAATGGGTGAGAGGAATGATTTAAAAGGGCAAAAGAACTATCTGTAATTATACATGAATAATCCATGAATTCTCCACCACTGTGCTCATAATCAGACCCTAACAGCCAAGACCAAGATATTTATAGTTGTTTGCGTCTTTAGCAGCTATAGCTGAAGAGACTCTTGTGTAAGGCACAAACTGTCAGAGTAACAATTCTACAACTTTATTTTTCTAGTTCAAATGAACTTCTTTAGACAGAATACTAGCCAAGGCTAGGTTAATAATTGTTATTGAAGCAGTGAAGTTTGTCCATGGTTAATTTTTAGATGGACTGTCTTTAAAGCCTGGTGACATCTGCCACTTTGACCCTTTTCCTTTGCATATCAATGTAAAAAAAGATGGAGAAAGATCTTTTTAAAGGAACCATTGTTGTAATCTGTGTATTCAGTTGCTGATGTTATCAGAATCACTAATCAACATCCAGACCCCAAATAAAAAAAAATCAATGTTCATTGTTCGCAGAATCTAGAGTCAGATATAGCTCTATCTTTGCTTGAATAAGAAATTGCAGGAGTAGCCACATAGTCAGTCATGCAATGAGTTTGGTGACTACATTTTTAAAACATTCCTTTGTCCCTCCTTTTTCATTTGTTACTAATGTTAGCTAGGAAGGAAGACAACAGGGAGACAAAAAAATCATACTCAGTTGTGCTATAGCATCCTCACAGGAGGAACCTACTAATCTGATTTTTTGCCCAGCTTGTGACCCGCTTACACCTGTGATTGTACAGAGTGCCACAGTGCCCCAACTTAAGTGAAGCATGTTATCTGTTACATTTCATCTATCTCCTATGTCTTTACATTGATGAATAACTACAAGGGTCCTCAGCAGGTTTCAGGACCTGCAAATTACAATCGTTGTAAATTAGAATTATATTCTGTGTGTGTATGTTTTCCCTTTTGATTCTTTGTAGTTGTAAAGATTGGAGGTGGGATTCAAATATCTTTTCCTTCTCTTTAGCTATGGTTAGCATAGTACTTGGGGCTTAAACATTCCGTTATGAGGGTCTTAAATCTTTAAAAAGTATCTATCAGTGAATGAATGCTGTGCAATTTTATTCCAACTGTGTTGGGTAAATGATTTTTTTCAAATATTATACCCTTTTCTCTGCTGACATTTATCTGTATGTCAAGTAAACACAAAGTGGGAATGTGCTTTCTTGAACAGCTACATCTTTACAGAAGGGGCAAAAGGGATTTGTAATTGGTATGACATTAGAAACCTATGTAGTAGCTCAGTCAGCTTTCTTCTCATCTTTGTTTCTACCTTTCTATAAAGAAAAAGGCAGTTTTGCCCAGAGGAAGGAAATAAAAGGGATTTGTCGTTAAAAGATACATTAACACAAAAAGAGAGAAGATGCATAAGAACAGCTTTATTGAGATATGTGGAGAAAGGTTGTTGGAGTAGTAAATGATCAGTTAGTTTTAAGGTGTATTAAAAAGGTTTAATCTTACTGATCATGAGTTAAACCCGAATATTTTAATCAGTTAGTGAGTGCCAGAAATAATTACGCCAGAGTGCTTCGGTCTGCAGAATGCGTGTATAAAGCATATAAATCCTTCTGCTCCCCAGAGATATCACTGAATAACAGACAACAAAAAGACAAAAGCAATATCAAACTCATATAAATTAAAATCACAAATGGTGTAAGAAATATAATAAATAACATGACCCGTTTGCTCTGGGTATACTAATGTAGAAGAGTGTCCAATGTAAATACATTCATTAATCTCCTATATCCTCTTTCTAAACTTTTTCAGAAAACTTTCAACTTACATTTCTTTTCCACAGTTCAGTTGAAGGTCATTTTATAAATTTAGAAAGCAGGGGTTGACTGCTCATTACAAAAATATCCTGATTTAAACAAATAAATGGGATAGTAGCTCCGGTTCCAACAAGGCCATAATTGTTTTTAGGGGATTGAGTTTTTAAGATTATGTATTGGGTTTTTAAATGATTGGGCCAAATTATTTAATCTATTTTTAATAATTTTACTTTTTGTATGTTGATGTTTTTTAATTGGGCTGTACAGCGCCCCGAGTCCTTCAGGAGGGGGGCGGTATAAAAATCATAAAAATAAAATAATAAAATAAAAATAAAATTAAGTGTTATTTCTGTGACTATGTATGTATATGCATGAATATATGTGTGCATGTTTATATATTTCTGTACACACAAACAAACAAATATGCATCGTATGGGATGGGACTATCTTTGTATATGCATGTGTGTATGTGGATTAAATAATGCCCACTCTAAGAATAAAATAAAAAAATAATACATCAATGAATTAAGCCTGTTTCTTCTCCATAAACAGCTGTAAAATTTCATTTGTATAGGAACTCGTTCATTCAGTGACAAATTTTGAATTGCATTTGCATACATTTTTGGTAATTACAGGTGATGGGATGCAAATTAGAACTGGATGAAAGCAGTCTAGGTAAAATGATCTTTAATCCTTGCAGTTTTTGTAAAATGAGTTTGCAGCAAAATTAATTGTATTTTTTTTCTCTAGAAAATGGTAGTGAATTGTGCTCCCCTTGTCACTCTGTTTGGAAATACTTAAAACCCAGCAACTAAGATTATAATTATTGCCTAGGAACTGTACATTTTTTTAATTTATATTAAGTTGTGCTGTGCTCATTTGATTTAATGTTCGATTTCCCTTGGAAGAAAGTGCCCGTGTCATCTTGCAATATACAATGACAACATTATAATCCATAATTTATAATGACAACACAGCCCATACGTACTAGAACTCTGCAATACCTCAGAAATAATTTGTAAAAGATATTTTGGAGCAAATGTAGCAGCTCTTTGTAACTCTAAAGAAACTATGTCTTTTCCTGGAATCACAAGCTGGGTCTGCATCTGCCATGTGATCTCTTGAAATGATTTAAGCGTTTTAAAAGTTGCAATCAGTTGCCATATTCATACTCCCATAGTCTCCCAAGTATTTCCTTGAAAGAGAATCTAAAACCATGATATTCTTCCTCAAATATATTCAAAACATCTAGAAGATGGTTCAGCAAAAGATGTGGAATATTTGAAAACTAGTGTACTGGATGCATAACTTCATTGTATGGGAATCTTTCTAATGATTTATACAGAAGAATTAAAGAAGTATATGTATATATATGTGCATATATAGAAACACCCATGTGCAAAAAGGAATCCATTAAAGTAGTTTGAAAATGTATTTAGTTATCTGTTTCACAACATGTACTGTACATGTCAAGCTAACAATAAAAATCTGGACATTCACATATATGGGTCAAGAAGGTAAAGATCCCAAAAATATCAAGTTCTAAAGAAAGTTAAAAAGTAGCAAAGGCACTATATTTGGCTATGTTAGTAACAATAAGATTTTTTTTAAAATAGGTGGCTCTGTGTGTTGTGTTCAGTGGGACCAACAGAACATTAGAAAGTAAAGCTTGGAAGAAATATTGGAGATGATTTATTGTAACCCCTTTCTCAATTCAGAAATCTATTATAAACCTCTGTTTAAACACTTCCTATTAAGGAGAGTTTCTACTTCTTGAGGTAGTTTGTTCTATTCCTATTTACCATTAGGAAAATGTTTCTGAAGCCCATCTGAAATCTACTTTATTATCATTTAAACTCATCATCTCTTGTCCTGTCTTCAAGAACAGTTCTAAACAATTTTTGGACTGTCTATGGAGATTCTCAGTCATCTAGGTCAGGCATATCACACTCGCGACATCACGTGACGTTGTGAGACATATCACGACTTTTTCCACATTGCCAGCAATGGGGTAGGCAAGGTTTCGGCGTGACACATCCGGCCCATGGGCCGGCAGTTTGACATGCCTGAACTAAGTCATAGTTGTCCCAAAGATGCTTTTTCACAAGGCAGCTGGACTTTTTTGTTTTCTTTGAAGATGTTTCACTTGTCATCCAAGAAACTTCTTCAGCTCTCATTTTGGGCTGTCATTTATAAGTGTGGACTTCAGGTACTTGAAAACAATTATGTCTGCTTGCACCCTTTTCTCCTTTGAATGTGATCCAACTTGTGAAGCTTCTTCCTAAGATATGGTACCCTGAGCTGTTTACAGTAGACTCAGTGTGGCCTGGCCATTGCAGAAGAAAAGATAAAATGACAATTTGTGACCAAATAAAAAATAGCCAGCTGCTTTAAACTAATTCATATCTCTAAGTTTAAGAAAATTATATCCAAGAGTGCTGAAACATTTAAAGACTGAAATCTTATTTTGAAGAATGTATAAGATACCAGGAACCTAGATATAAACAGATATTATTCTTGTTTTAAAATTGACCAGGTGTGAAGATTTAAGTAACTAAATAAGCCAAATTCTACTGTAAATTATGAAATGATAATTTGTGAGTATCTAGAAAGTTATTTGTTGATGGGGCAAACATATAGTTGTCAGAAAAAAAATCATACTACCTCATTGTATCTTATATTTTCATCCTGCATTGGTTTAGTTGATAATAGTTATATCACTGGGTTCTCGATTTCAACAATGCATTTGATAAAATTTCCCCAATATCCTTTTTGAAAAAGAAATCAAATGTAAATTTAATCTATTACCATTCCATAGGTCACAAACTCTTATTAATGACTTGAGATTGAAGAGATATCTCAGATGCCCAAGCTATTTGATTGATTTATAACTGTCTTGAGTGAAACTTTAAAAAAAATCATTAACAAGTAGTCCATAGTTATACAAATGACCAACATGGTAACATAAAGATTCAAAAGAATCTTGACAGACTAAAACAAAAGGCAAAACATTTAAATTGTAACAATAATTCTACAGAAATGAATTTAAAATATAAATTTAATCAATTGATTGATATAAATAAATTCTAATTTCTCAAATTTCTATTTTTTCCTAACTCCAAATTGGGGAGGGGGAAACTATTTATATGTTTAAATAAAAAATTACTTCTTTTCTACATTTCCAAACCTATATCAAAAATAAATTAAACTGGTTCACTTTATTTATCTTTCATTCATTATCTTTATATGCTTGGCTTATTTATATAACACTAAATCTATTATCCTAGCTTTATTATTTATCTATTCCTATTATTGTGATTTACTACC
Organism: Bothrops alternatus; assembly: GCA_034064705.1. Classification (NCBI taxonomy): domain Eukaryota; kingdom Metazoa; phylum Chordata; class Lepidosauria; order Squamata; family Viperidae; genus Bothrops; species Bothrops alternatus. The sequence goes on along the minus strand of JARGCV010000016.1, from coordinate 3,452,525 downwards.
ATAATTCTTATTTAATTCTATCTGTTGTGATAGAAATCTACAAATAAAAAAATATGGTTTAACAAACAATAAAACATATTTAATTGCCAATTCTGATTTTAAAATACATGCACATGCACACACACAAACACAAACACATACACACCCACACACAAATACAAAAAACCATCCCCCAAGTGGTTAATTTGCAAATGGAATGTAATAGACCTATGAAAAAGGTTTCCTTCTTATCTACATTTGTCTTTCAAAGCAGCATCATAAGAATCTTGATGAATTCTAAAATTATGGCTAATATTTGTTAGATTACACACTAGTAATATAAACCAAAGCAATGACTGCACTTTCTTTCAAAAAATCATCAGTGAAAGTATGATATGTTTATGAACTTGGATGAAGCAAGTCCACCCCTTAGTAAAAGCATTAGATAGAACACATTTCTGTTGAATTAACTGTGCTGCCCAGTTTCAACTGTGAGATGGGCAGCATATAAATTGAATAAATAAGGTTTTAAAAAGTTAAAAAGTGCTGCACCTAACTAACTTTTATATTTCTAGTAGCAAAGCTATAAGAGAGCATCTAAGCGTAGCCAAGAAAAGGATGAATCTAATTATAATTGTTAATAGAGTAATAGAGTTCTTTCTGGGGTTCTTATATATCTTTGTCTATCTACTCCTATTTACCCTAGTAAAGCAAGAAAGTATAAATAATAAACCATGTTTCAAATGGACTTTATGTCTGGCCTTACATCATTCCATCAGCAATCAGAGTAGGCTTCTATTTTCTTTGTTAATTGTTTTCTTGATTTGTTGACCAAGAAGAAAGATGCACCATTTCTTTAGTCAATAACAGGATATTTTGGTCACATTATTTCCTGCACTTTTTGGAGGCTGAAGAGGTTCCAAAAATAGTATTCTCTGAAGCCACTTCAGAGTCCTCTGAAGCCACTTCAAGTCCTCCTGTACCCTGGAGCTGCATCAGATGGGCCACAAGGACCTGTGAATAGAAAAGTAAGCAGCGCACAACAGATCCTGGGGATCACACACCTGATTAAAATTCACTTTTTTAAAAGTAAAAGAATAAAATATTTGTCTTTTGTTTGGGGGAAAGGTGAAATACCAGCAGAATAAGGTTAGGTATTTTCTCAAGTTTTGACATGCTGAGCCCAAAAGGTCTGTAATTGCTGATCTAGCTTGAAATCATGGACCAAGCTGCTTGGAATCACAGGCACACTGATGCCAGTGACATTCCTTGATAATTAATTAAAACATTATTTTAAAAATGACATGAGAATTTAGCTATTTTTATTATCAATGAATATTAATTAGAACAATAATATTACATATAATAATGTGGTGTATATATTTTAATAAAGAAATGATCCTATCATAAATGTTTTATAAAATTTGCCAATTTTCAATTACTGTTGCAGTCATGAATCCTAGATTTTAGACGCATTTTGTAAATTAGCCCATTTGAGGTTCCTTGGTTCAAAATGTTTCACTGAGTTAAAGGTTACAGACATGAAAGTTTTAGTAGTATATACATAGATAAGATCTTGGGATAAGAGTATAGAAGTCTTATGAGATTTTCTTTAAAAAAATTATTGATTGAACCAAGCCTCTGAAAAAGTTGCTAATCCTACTGGTACACCAAGAGAATTTGTGCTTTCATAATATAATGTAGTTTCACCAGGAAATCTGCTTTATTGCATGAATGCTAACAAAACTTTATGTATCGGGGAAAATGCATTATAAAATAGAAAACTTGTCTGCAAAATGTATTCATTTCAGAAGACCAAACAAAACACTTTCATGTGAGATTTGTTAACAGAATTAGAAATGGTTTAGAGAGTAAACTGGAATTTCAAAAAGGACATTCGGTGAACCTCCAGAACTACCATGTTACTACAGAAACATGCAGAGGATAAATTATTATTTAAGGATTATTAAAAGGATCACTTTTGTCTAGGACAGCATTGAGACTGTTTTTGAAACTTTGATCAATGATCTTTGCCATGCAGTGAGCTGTAAAATCACATCCTATTGATTTTCATATTTTTCATCTTTGTCTTTTTTATCTTTTCATTTGATTTCTTCCTTCTGTGTTGTTCCCCTTGAACCCATGTATTTTTTTGTTTGTTTGTTCAACAGACTTCTAACTAAGTTGGCTCTCGACAACTTAATAGTACCTAAAATAAGAATAAAAACATTCATGGTCAGGTTAAAACCAATCATAATTCTAACTACATTAAAAAACAACACAAAAACCACTTTAAAAAAGATATAAGATAAAGGAAAAAATACAGAGAGCATCAAAAAACAAGTTGACTTTAGTAGAATGTGTTCATGAAAAAAAAAATATCAGTCATGATAATTTGGACCTCATAGGCAATTTTGGTAAGAAAATTGGGCCGACAGGGTGCATCAATAAACACTCAAGGTAAATCTCCTCCCCCTATCTCTTCCCTCCCTGATACAGCTGACAAAGTGAGAAAGGTTAATTTCTAGAGGTTAATACAGCTGCCTAACATGCACACAGCCCAGGTTCGAATCTCAGAAGGGTATGTCTGGCTGAAGAGAGTTAAGAAGCTCGAAATAGCTATTCCAGTTCTCCCTTTATTCTTTGTTAGCAATCTTTAAAAAAAATGTATAATGATGTCGCAGTTGGCGACTGCTGCCTGTGGATGGCTCTGGATTGAGCTGATACAGGCAAAAGAAAAAGAAAAAAGAAAAAGAAAAAGAAAGAAGATTTATTTCTCCCATATTTGGGCCGACAAGGTGCATCAATAAACACTCAAGGTAAATCTCCTCCCCCTGTCTCTTCCCTCCCTGATACAAATATATATATAAAACATTCACAAGAAAAGACATGAGTGAAAAGCTAATTCTTCAACAGGTGGATAAAGTTGTACAGGTAGTCCTAATCTTATGACCACAATTGGGGCCAACATTTCTGTTGCTGAGCGAGACACTTGTTGAGTTTTCCCTTATTACAACCTCTTTGTCACAGTTGCTAAATGAAACACTGCAGTTATTAAGTTGGTAACATGATTGTTAAATGAATCTGACTTCCCCATTGACTTTCTTATCACAAGGTCACAAAATATTTTTGCACATATTATATGAAGATACATAGAAATGTGGGGACATTGGAAGGCCTCCCTGAAATGCATATATACAACTGTGTTTGTGTGTGTGTGCGTGTGTGCGTGTGTGTGTGTTTGAATTTTGACCATAATCATACTCTAAAAAGTTATTAAGGCAATTTGTGACTTTTTTTAAAATCAACTAACAATTGCAAAAATAATAGCAGGATACAATAATACCATAATATATATGCTATCAAGTTTATGACTGTGTAGATATGTTGAAATCCATTCACTGTTTGAATCTAAGAAATATAATAACAACAAATGGGGCCTTTGTTATACTTTGTCTTTAATAACTTAGGCATGAGTCATGAGTAATCTATTTTAATGCATCACCTGATTATTCAAGTCTCTTCTAATATTGTAGATTTGCCAATCCCATATGCAAAATCCCATGTCAGCTACTTGCAGCCAAAGCAATATCTGTTACCAAGGAGACGGGACTCTTTCTTTTCTCTTGGAACTTCTCTAAGGAATGAGATTCTTACAGAAAGAATGAAGTAGATCTTTCCCTTTATTATATGAATCATAGCATGTAAATATAAGATTGGGTCACCGTGGGATTTGGATGGAGAAACAAGGAGTGCTGTATTTATTTATTTCGGTGGCATGGGGTATTAATAAGAATGTATGTAATTAAAGACAAACAAGCATATTTATAATCTGTGACCTTTTTATAAATTTTGCTCTGAAATTGATTTGAACATATAGAATCTTGGAACTTCCTGTATTCACTGCAACGCTTCCTCTGAAGTACATCCTGCACCTCACCACAAGCTTCTCTTGTGTATTGCCTTCTTATCTTTAAAGTCAGTCAAGAGCCATCTGTATGTCAAGATTCTACAATGAAGTATAAAGACAGGTGTTTGTTCTGTGGCTGAGCCACAGCTGTGAAACTACTTTTCCTCGGAGATGTGCCAAGATTCAGGAGAAACATTCTCTGGAAAACATTTTAGTATCTGGCTTATTTCCCTATGGGGAAAATTTAATCCTGATATCCTAATCCATATTTTTGACTTTCGTTTGGTCTTACTGGATTGTTTGTGTATAAGTTTCTATTTCATCTTTTCAGATGGCTTAGTCTAAAAATATAATCCACTGAATTCTTTCTTTCATAAATGGCTATACCATTTTTATTAAAAACATAAAACTGGTAAACATTATGAAAAAAAATCACATCCAAAAATAATAAAGCATGGATAAGGAATCTCTAACTTGCAAGTCCGCCTAGTCCGGATTCTGACCCTTGCTCCTCTAATCTCCTTATTCCTAACAGGAATGGGTTCGAATTGATATTCCCCAAGGATTCCCTTACTTCTTTCCAACCCTAGATCCTATAGCAATAGCAATAGCAATAGCACGTAGACAGTGGTGAGATTCAAATATGTGACGACTGGTTCTCTGTGTGAATGCACTTCCAGAAGCCCATTCTGGGCCTGGGCAACAAAAAGTTAGCTATTGGTTCTGCCAAAGTGGTGCAAACCAGCTGAATCCCACCACTGCACGTAGACATATACACTTCACAGTGCTTTACTGCCTCCTCTAAGCTTTTTACAGAGTTAGCATATTGCCCCCGACAATCTGGATCCTCATTTTACCAATCTCAGAAGGATGGAAGGCTGAGTCAACCTTGAGAATTGAACTGCTGGCAGCTGGCAGTAAGCAGAAGTAGCCTGCAGTACTGCATTCTAACCACTGTGCCACTATGGCTCCTCCATAGCTGTCTCCAGAAGATCAGTACTCTTCTGCGCATTAATGTCCACTGCTTTGCTTGTTCTGGGCTTTCCCAAATACAAATGCGATAAATACAGGGACAGGAAAATTATCTCTCTAGATGGTGGTACTTTAAAACAGTCCTTACTGAAAATATCTTCAAATGCCAGCCGTTCATTTTCATTAATACTTCACTTCACTTTTCTCTTTTGTGAAAGTGGGGAGCAAGGAAATTAGTCTCTCAAGTCCTATAACTTAAAGGTGTCCACAATGGAAAGTGCCCTCAAGTATCAACTCTTAATGTATTACCCACCTCTACCTTTTCTAAAATTTCTTGGTTCAATACTGATAATTACTGATATGTAGGCAGTATATAGTCTAAGTGACTTTTGTAACTAGATCAAACATACAAGTAAATTGAAATAATAAAATTCAACAAGAATCCAAATTAGCCAAGCCCAGTATAAAATTCTAAAACAAATGCCAATACTAGTGAAAGTTACTTAAAATGCTATCATATAATATTAAGAATAGGCAATCTTTGTTCACAAAAGATCGTTAGTTAAGGGAGAAAGGAAGAGATATGTAGGACTAATTATTATTTTATGATATAGTAAGGCCATATCATGAACATGGAGAATACAAGGATTTTTGTTTTGAGGGGGAGGTTGACTATGTTATGTTTATTTGGGATTCATTATTCAGTTTTTGAGTGCCGCCTGCCACCCCAAAATGGTGGGAAAGTATGCAAACAGCATTTAGCAACTGTAATGCCAAAAGTTGGCCTTCTAGTGGAAAGAAAGGCCACAAAAAAAATAGTTAAAGGGCAATATTTAGTTCACAGCTTGACGATTACTTACCTCTGCTATGTATCCCTAATCAAAAGCAAGTCTTCCTCAGCTTAGCAGAATACACAATTGCAGGTTTAATTGTGCTCATGCAAATGAGCAAAAAAAAGCCAATGCCCATCATCAATCGAACTACTGATAATAAAATAGTGTCAAAATGATGGGCAGTTTCATCTGTTTCTGCGTGTGTTGTTAATCATCTTTAGAATTTTCAATAATGCTGTCATACAAATTTTGTTAAAAGAAAATAAATAGAGTAACATGTTGATAACAGATGCTTAATCCTTTGAATAATAGGATTTATCAAGTGCTGGCATTTTCCTCCATAAAAACATCACACTAACATACAAAACAATTTTTATAAAGTAATTTTGCGGGGGATAACAAATAGGGGCATTGTGTCTGAAAACAGAAGTAAGCAAAACAATCTAATCACCACTTGATTTTTCTTTCAAAGTATTAAATATATACTTTTTTCTTCTGTCTCAGCAGGATATCGTAAAAGTATATTATTTTTTTCCAGTTGATTTCCTCCTTTTGAAGTCATCACTTGATTGTTTGACAGCTTTATCAGAGCTGTCATAGAAATAGCAGACACTGATGTGTAATATATTGGACAGTGGGTGTGTGTTTTGGGAACGATGAATTAAGATCTAATTTTTATGTTAAAAGACTCTAATGGGCAATTTTATGCAACTGCACTCCTAGGTATTATGGGTAATACAGTGACAGGGAAGTTGGTACTGGTAGTAGAAGGCACATTAAAGCACCAATAGATGGCAGCTAGAGTCTTTCATAGGTTGCTTACTGAAACTAAAGTGTGGGAAATAATTTATGATGTCTATATGAATGCTAATCATTAGGATAATGTAAAAATAACAAAGCCATAGACATTGAATCACACAAATATGAGTAAATGTTCAATATAGCTTTGGAAATCATATTCCACTTTGAAAGATATTTTTATTACATTTGCTTGGCTTATGCTTAAGTTATCTTGTGTATTCCACAGTGGCCATAATATACTAGCTGCTGCTATGCTGTTTGGATCAGCTTGTCTATGTATCACTAGAGGAAAACTGTCAGTTATGTAGTCTACACGGCTGCTTCCTGTACCCTTCATCACTGCTAGTGACATTGCTATAGAAAAAACCATCTACCTCTGGAGATTTGAGTGTTGCTAATTTTATAACCTATATTTTTTAGTACCATTGAACATGGAGAAGTGATTTTCTAAAAGTAGCTACATTTATTCAAACTGTGTTCTGGATGTATTACTTGTGTTGTGTCAGCTAAATTTGTTGCTAGACATTTTTCAAGTACCAGTAAAACTGTTGATATTGACCTTTAAAGCACTAAACGGTTTAAGATTAACCTAGCTAATAGAGCTGTTTCTCATATGTTCCTGCATAATTATTAAAATCATCTTCTAAAACTGTTCTTCAGACAAAGACATTATTTATTTATTTATACATTTATCATATTTATAGACCACCAAAGGATTCCCAGCCATTTACAAGATAAAAGTAAAGATTCCCACTGTCCAGTCGTTTCTGACCCTAGTGGGTAGTGCTTATCTCGATTTCTTATTCAAGAGAGCCAGCATTGTCCAAAGACATTCTGTGGTTATATGGCCAGCATGATTATATGCCAAGGCACATGGAATATTGTTACCTTCCCATTGAAGTGGTACCTATTTATCTACTTTCATTTGCATGCTTTCAAACTGCCAGGCAGGAGCTGAGGCAAGTATCAGGAGCTCACACCATCATGAACCCAGGCTGTCAGCTTTCCAGCTCAGTGGAAACCACAGCACTCCCATTTACAAGATAAAATACACATAAAACCCAACGTAAAATAAAAAATATATGCAAACAAAAGATCTATAAATCAAGGGTCTATTGAAACTACAGCTCTTGTCCTAATATACTTGCATGTGTGATGCTGTTGTCCTGGGCAATCCCTCTTAACCACACTCATCTATTTTCATTCCCTCAAGTCCCACATGGCCATGTTCACTTACAATGCCCTACGTGAAACCAGCTATACATCTACTGTTCAGGTCACTGCTTATATTCAATTACAGCTAAAAAGCTTAAGAAGTATTGTGTAAAGGAAACATTAGCAACTGGCAAAACCTATCAAATAATTGGCAAAACCTATCAAAATCAAGAAAGACCCAGCGAAAGAGACAATATCAGAAAATGATAGGAAAATAACATGCTTGTCTATAATGTTTAAATTACTTATAAGCACAGTAGTGGGCAACCTCCTAGATTATTTAAAGAAAATAACATCTTTCTAGTAGAAGACAAATGAGATAAAAGAAAATGCAGAAATTTAAAATATTAAATTATGATTCATGAAATTGTTTTGGAGAATCAATTTGGAGAAATGATTATAAAAAGATGAATGATTTTTTACCACAAAGCTGTATCATCAAATGTTTGAAAACAGCTGGTGTCCATAAAAACATTACAATGTTTTAGAAAGCATAATGAAGTAGTGGATTACAGAATTGGTGGTTGGAAAGAAAAATATGAGCATGTCAACATTAGGAGGAGTATCTTCCAACATGACTCATTAGCACCCTTATTGTCATTGCTATGATTTCACTTTCAGTGATTTTGAAGAAAACAAACCTTGGCTATCAAACAGCAGAAACCACTCATAAAATCTCACATTTGTTTTACAGTATATAGAAGATCAGAAGATTTATGGAAAATCAACAACTGAAATCCTATCATTGACAAATACTTTAAAAAATTTTAACAGAAAAATATAGTAATGAAATTTGATCTACAGAAATGACCTACAACAGCAATAAATTGGGGTAAAATCGTGAACAGCCATCAGAATAAAGTATCTAGATATTTTATAGCTGGATAATATCAAGCATAGAAAAATTAAAAATGTGATCAGTAAAGAATACACCCAAAGAGGGATAAAATTGCTAAAGACAAACTGAACAGTGGAAACACCATCAAAGTTATAAATATATGGCCCATACCTACACTGCTAGAATTAGTAACTGGAAATAGGCTGAACAGTGCCAAAAAACAAAAAATCTAATGACCATATATAGCACCCCCATAGTGATATTGATAGATTATACTTGCCCCGGAAAAATGGATGCAGAATTTACACATTATCATGTTTCAGTAAAGAAAATTTGGTGGGAACATAGATTGAAAATTTATTTGAAAATGATCAGGTTAAAATATGTGGGATTTTCAAATACAGACTGATAAAGTCTTAACTCATATCACACCAGATTTAACTGTAGTTGGAAAGAAGAAAGTATGGATAATTGGTGTAGCAATACCAGAAGATAGTAGACAAAGAATTGGAGAATTGAAGACAAAGAATTGGAGAAGATTATTAAGTATCAAGATCTGAAAGCTGAAATTAAAAGATTATGGCATGAACTGGCTATGGTGGTCCTAGTGGTTATCAGCACACTGAGTGTCTTGGACAGCATGTAAAATATCTGCATTTGACAAAATTTCTAATTGTCAATTGCAAAAGGTCACACTGCTTGGATTTGCACATATACATACCGTATGTGCTAATACAGTATATTGCAACATCCTAGGTTCTTGAGAAGAATTTGATGCATAAGAAGGTCAACAGCAATTGAAGAACTGGCAGCTGTGATATCACATTTTGTAGTAGTAGTAGTAATAATAATAATAATAATAATAATAATAATAATAATAATAATAATAATAATAATAATAATAATAATATGATTGTCAATGTCCGATAACAGATATAGAAGAAGAAGAAATAATAATAATAATAATAATAATAATAATAATAATAATAATAATAATAATAATAATAATAATAACATATATAGTACCAATAATAATGATTATCCAGCATACAATTCCGAAACATCTGAAGCACAACTTGAACACCATTGGCATTTACAAACCATCATGGCTTTACTTGGAACAATTTACATCCTGCAGCAATACCTTTAACACTATGAAACAACAACTTCTACCAATAAAGTAGAATATTTGTAGGTCAGGTTTGAAATGAGCAGTGCATTGGTGCTTTCTGAGTTTGGTTGATTTTTTGCAGTTGTTTCATTACCAAACTAGGTAACATCCTCAGTGCACTAACATCAGAGAGCACCAAGGACCCCTCACAACTTCTGCCTATCCCAGGTCCTTGGAAAGAATTCAATCAGTGGACAAAAATGCCAAATCCAATCTGAACATCTGACTGAATATGCAAGCAACCATAATAGTAATAAAACAGATGCTGAAAGCAAAAGATGCTTCTCCATATCAGATTAATGACTGTGAAATCTTTTCTTAAGGAGACTAACTTCACAGTATATTTCTTTTAAAATATATATAATCTTTAATACTTTTACTATTATTAACATAATTCTTTTGGATTATGAAGAAAATGAAGAGTAGATAACATTTTTATAAACAAATTAATGATAAATTCCCTGACAGTTTTATTATTAATAATAATATAATATTGGTTTTACTGTTGATTCATTCTTTATTCTCATTTTCTTTTCATTTTTTGCTGGTGATACATAAAACAAACTTGTCTTTCAGAATCAAAATACAGGTTTTCTGTTGTCTTCAAGAAGAATGAACTCTCAATAAATTTTGGTATTTCTACAGTCATGCTACAACATTGACAATCGTGTTAATTTGTGTGTGCATGAGTGAATGTGTGTATATGTATATATCAAATCATATTGTATATTAATATCTATACACTGCACTATGGGTGTCATTTGCCAGTACTGCAACACACAATCCTGCAGCAGCACATTCATGTTTTCTCGCTGTTTTTTTATTTGCCCTTGCTTTTTCTAGAATATTCTTTGTCCTTTCCAGCCTAATCTATAGCCCTGGCACTTCCTAGTGGTTTCCCATCTAAATTGTTACTACACTACATCTAACCCTCTTACATTTTCAAGATCAGCCAAGGTTTGCTAGATGCTGCCACCTGCTGTGACTGAAAATATCCTCTTCAGAAAAATAGACATGTATGTATAACAATAAATCCTCTATTGGATCACATTGAGATAGGATTTGGTATACCTTCTAGAATTATTCCTCGAATGGCATGGTTTCGAATATAAGCTGTGCCACTACTCATAATTAGTAATTTCACATGAACTCACAAAATTGGGTCTGGGTATACCAGTATATAACTGGGTATAGTCATGTAAACAACATTTCATTTGAATGAGTCCTTCATGACAGCACCAATTACACCTTATCTCTCTTTTGTTTCTCTCAGAACACTTGTGTTGGAATTATAACTAGTAAATAGTTGCGCAAGGAAAACAGAAGCTGCCTAATGATATGGCAAGTGTGGTGCACCTGGAGTTGGAACACTCAGGCTGTGTGCCAAAATCCACTAGCTCTGTTTTCATGCAACATTCAGAGTGCAATTCAGTAAAACTGCATCCCAAAGGAGATTGCTCACATTCACATTCCAAGATGACCTAAATGGCCAATCTTCAACTAAATGCAGTTGCTGTACAGTTCTGTATTCAGCAGATCCTAACAGCTATAATAGGTTAGCCTGACCTCCCCATGGTCTCTTCTGTCACATAGGTATATATACACTCTGCAATTGCTGAGTAAAATACGCTTGAACATTTATGACTATTTAATTATGTTAGTATTTATTAAATATTATGGTACATACGATTATCATTTTACAGTGTGTAATGTTTCTGCTGTGAGGTGCTTAGTGCCTTGATGACTGAAGTTGCGTAAAAGCATCTGTAATAAAATAAATAAATGTGATAATTTAAATATACATGCTTCTTCAAATGCAGAGATAATGCAAGTTGGGTCAGGAAGGGCAATACTGAGAAAATTTGTATGTCATTGAAGTATTAAACCTGTTCAACGGAACTTTACAAAAACTAAATAAATAAAATAAATAAATGCTGGGAAGAGTCTCAGTGATGTATTTTGATTCGGATATTAACCTCCTTGATATTTGTTGAACTTCATGATTCTATCCATTAAATCTTTGATGGAAATTCGTTTGGATTCCAACTCTAGGTGCACCACACTTGCCATATCATTAGGCAGCTTCTGTTTTCCTTGCACAACTATTTGTTAATTATATTCCAACACAAGTGTTCTGAGAGAAATAAAAGAGAGATAAGCTGTAATTGGTGCTATCCTAAACCATACTTACCCTCTAGGCCAGATCCTCTGTATATGGGCAATACCAGCCACTTATACATTCCTGCAGATCCTCCCTGGTCCTCCCAGGCCTCCCTTGCATCATCACACACCCTCACAAACTCTCATCAACTTGCACTGGACCTCTCATATACTTCTTGTACTCTTGCACACCCTCACATGCTCACCCCAATCCATACTACCATTCCAACAGGTAAGAAATTGCAGATTTTAGGAAATAGCAATGGACATGATAGCAGTATTCCAATATCTCAGGGGCTACCACAAAGAAGAGGGAGCCAAGCTATTTTCCAAAGCACTTGAAGGCAGGACAAAAAGCAATGAAACTAACCAAGGAGAGAAGCAATCTAGAACTAAGGAGAAACTTCCTGACAGTTAGAACAATTAACCAGTGGAACAACCTGCCTCCAGAAGCAGTGAGTGCTCCAACACTGGAAGTTTTTAAGAAGAGACTGGACAGCTATTTGTCTGAAATGGTATAGGGTTTCCTGCCTGAGCAGGGGGTTGGACTAGATGACGTCCAAGGTCCCTTCCAACTTTATTATTATTATTATTACTGCCACCATCAGACACAGAATTGAATTGTTTTGATTGATCAATTGATTATGTGCCATTAAGTAATTTTCAACTCCTATAGAGACACATATGCAGATTTTCTCTAGGACAAATTTCTTCCCAAATCTAGGTCTATTAGGCTGTCAAAATCCAGATGATCATGAGATGGCAGCTAAGACATTCAGAAACATCTAATTCTTTTCTTCCACCTTGTGGTTCTTCAAAGGTTTGCAGATTAGCCTGTTTTTTTATGCTTTTATTAACTGGATTTTAAAAAAAGAAAAAGAAAGGAAAAAAAACATTTACAAAACTATAATGGCAAAGAAATAAAAATAAGACTAAGAAAAAAGAAAGTCACACATACTTTTCATATTTATATACAGTATGAAAGCCCAAACACACACACATGTATATATATGTACACACACACATTATATGTGTGTATATATATATTGCATACATATATAAAAGTTCTGTATTGACATTGCAATGAATGGTAGCCATATTTCACTATAATTATCCATGTTAATGTATGGTGATGTCATTCTGACATGAAATGGTAATAGCAACAACTCTGCAGACTTGGTAACTTTACCCAGCTTGGTTATCTCAACTCAGCAAGGCACACTTTGAGAAGAGTCTGGAGACTGCAAAGGGGGGGGGGCTAAGGGGATGGCAAATCTGTTCCTTTGCCAGGTGCTGTGGCAGATGTACCCAGTTGGAAGCAAACCAATGAATGAGTGAAAGAGACATAAAGAAAAGTTAAATGAGGATGCAGGATAGAAAGTTATGCCATGTGCTTAATGGCTTGCTATTCTGTCTTTATCTGCATGCCTAAATGTGTCATTTTTTTCAGATGTTTTTGTTTTTCTGTATTACAGGAAGGTTTCAGTTCTAACCACAGGTGGGGGCACTGGTACTTAGAGAAATTATTGACATGTTGTGCATGATATGAAAATTAATACTTGTTTGAAATTATAATATAATTTATACTTTTTAATAAAATGAAGCATTTTACTTTAAATCATTCCTCAGTCTACTAGATTAGAGAGTTTTCAAAACTTTCTCTTCCATTAGGCTATAAGGCTGTTTTTGAAGATGGCTGCAGCTTTCAAGAAGCATTGTATCCAGATAAAACTTTCTAACATATTTTTAGATTTAATAAAGATATCTCATAATTTTTCTTTCAAAGGGAAGTATTTCAGATAGCATGGCAATATGGAAAACATGATATTCTAGAAGACTTGTCATATCCAATTTTTCTATGCTATAATAATTCCATTAATGAAAACAACAGCAAAAAGACTAGAGTAGTAATTACTGGAATAATTACAGTAACAATTGTAATCATTCTCTTCCATATTTCTTTGCTCCTCCGTAATAGTTCAGGTGGAGAGTTTCAGTGTTAGGGAAAATTGTATACATTTGAATTCTTCACACACTGTGTACAATTTACTTTTTTCTGTGGAGTTATCATAAACAAAATATTTTCAATGACTAAAACTCTGTTTTGAACAGATTTGAAAAATGTTTAATTAGTCCACTGTAAAATTTCTGAATTTACAAAGCAATTTCTATTGTCAATACTGCATTTTTAAAAAAAATTTAAACCCTGTTAACTTCATGGAAAGTACTCTGTGTGGCTTAGAAGAGATGGTTTTAGTTCTTTTATGATAATTTGTTAGTTCTTGGCTGAAGAAATAATATTGTTGTTTACATTAATCTATTATGGCCCCATATCAGGCATAAATAAATTTATTGATCATTACAAGTTGTGATTCAGTGTTAGATTTACAGATTAACATAATTGTGCTACCGGTAGTAGGTGTAAACTTGAACTTCAAATATGAGGTCAGAATTAAATGGAGACAGTAGAAAATAGAACATTCTGACTATATGCGTAATTCATATTTTAACATGCTGTAGCAATTTTGATCTGTGAATATTTTAGTGTTCTCTAAAGTAATAAGATGTTAATGGCTGGAAATTAGAACAATATTGATCTAGCTAATGAAAAGGAATGCATTAGTAGAAGCAACTATTTATTATGCAGTTTAAGACTCTGTACATCATATCCTTGAAAATTACATGCTCTATTTAGAATAAAAAAAGGTATGCTTGCTGAATGTGACATCAGTTTGCCCTAAACTCCTACAAAAAGTGGGATAATCACAGGTGATAGGATCTTAGTAGGTCAAGGTTCATATTAGATCTGAGTGCAAAACCAGATTTCTTCTCTGGTCTAGGTCTAACATGATAAGGATTTTCTGAACCTCCATGTAATCTACTAGAATTAGGATCTCTACCTACCTAAGTTTTGATGAGTGGGTATTGTCAGAACCTGAGCCAGTTTTCTAGAAAAAAGTTTGGCTTAGTCTGGTGCCCCTCAGCTGATTTTTCAGATGCTTTACACTACAGTCCCAAAGAATAGTAGAAATATATATTGTTTTCTTCAATCTCTATATATATATTGTTTTCTTCAATCTCTACATAACGTTTTCCTCAGTTGGAGAAGATAAAAACTAGCCCCAACAGATCTTCTACTGCACACCTTTTTTTCACCATGGAATGTGCATCCAGAAGAATATATTCCTGAAGGAAATAAGGGAGGATGGATCCAGCTTCATTCATTATAGGACCTATATTAGACAAAGCAAGCTTAGTCATCACTATATGATGGTTGGTTGGATGGCTCATTTATTCTTTGTAAAATTACATATTTCCTTCTACAGATATGCCTTCTTTGTCCACATATCAAGCTCTCTATGAAGTACAAAAAATTGGAAAGAAATTAAAATGAGTTGACGTGCCACATTACAATTGTTGTTACGTTATTATTTTGGCGGATTATATTAAAATGATCAATTGTCTTAAATAGAGCCAACTACAAGAGGGTTGACTACACTTGGTCATTTGCTAAGACATGTCTTAATTTCTGATCAAATCTTATTCTTGTCTTATTTTTTATACTTCTTATTCGTTCTTTGTTTAATTAAGCAAGAAACAATAGTAATACTGTTGAAGTAGCTTCCACTTATTTAACTTACTACCTTTAGATATTTGAGTGGATTAAACATAGCACAAGGAACTTGCAATCTCATAGGCTAGAAATTCTCAATTTTAACACCTACAAGAGATGATCCTCTAAAGGACATAATTGGCTTGGTTCACACAAGCTAAGCGAGACCATAATTTAAAGTCCATGGTAGACAAATGTGATAAACTAAAAGCAAACAAAATTCATTATAATTTAGTGTAAGAGGTAGAAACAAAAAGAGAAAGAGGCCTGGCCTCAACTCCATACCTGAATATGCCTTTTTCAGGTTTGACTTACACACACGTCTTTTTTAGATTACAACAAATATGCATACCAATTGCACTTGTATAGATTATAACCAGATTTTCATCTGCTCCTGTAGTAAGGACACTTGCCATGCTCTAACTTCCCATAGTGGTATATCCATTCACTGATCAACTATACTTGGCTCACAAATATTTTCTCCAGAATAAAAATTATAGGACTTTAATTACTATAACCCTATTTTAAATTTACTTGACTCCTTGAACCTTTTAGTTATTTTGTTTTTTTATTCAGACATCCCTGTGATGACATTCATTAAACACTTGGGCTAAGGAGACAACTCTGGCGTTCCATATCTTAGTGTTCTTCTCAAATACAACCTTTGACTCAATTATTCCTCCCTGTTTCTTCTTGCTGTAATAAGCCAAATAAATGTTTTCCTTTCGAAAAGAATGATTGTATGTTTGATGACACTCCGACTACATATTCATATGCAAAGCCCATAAAAACAAAGTCAACCTCTCTCATTAGGCAGAATGACCTTGGGCAGAACAGAAACTGTCCACATAATTTTTTTCCAAATGGATGAGCAAGTCAAGAGGCCCGCCTTTCATTAGGGCATTTGAAATTATGCTCCAAAAGTTCCTTATCCTTTAGGAATATAAATTACATCATCGCAACACCTCTAGCATTCCTGATTTGTGTGGTCTCTGGTTATAAGAGCAAATAATGGGAGGGGATGACAGAGCCAAAACTAATATACCTGTCCTGAATATTGATTTTCAAACTATATTTTTGAACTGATTATTTAAGTTTAAGTTATTAGCATTTCTTTCTACAAAAGCAGATTCGAAGTACCTCAGTGATCCAATAGAGGAGGCTCTGAAGTGAGACACATAAGGCAAAATAAACCAAAAAGTAATCATGACTTCATAAGCTAACTATGAAGTTCATCCTGCAATCAAACTTTGACAGGCTGTCTTCAACTGATAACATTTCAAGCACTCGGAGGTCAGACAGATACTGCAGCTTTTTTTCTTTTCTTTCTTTCTTTCTTTCTTTCTTTCTTTCTTTCTTTCTTTCCTTCTTTCCTTCTTTCTTTCTTTTTTACATATAGGGATAGCAATGGAACAGAAAACAGGAAACATGTTAGCTCAGGAGAAAGGATGATTATTTCATACTTTCCCTGAATCCTTAAATTTTTGCAGGAGACCAAAAAAAAAGCATATTTCTGAGAAGGGCAAAGATGTATTTATTTCATCTGAGTGCTCACTTCTAGGTTATCCTTTGATTTATCATTTCACCTCAACTCGAACAAGACATTGGTGTTTCAGGAATCTTCTGATTGTTTTTATTTTATTCTTTAATCATTTCATATCATTTGTTTTCACTTCATTACATTGTTACTTAAAATACTCAGCAGAAAATTTTAAGTGCAATTTGGAAAAAAAATATCTTTTTAGCTAGAAGATGAAGTCCTTATTAGAATATTAAATTGATGAAAAAAACTGAAATTTCAAAACCAACATGACAATATTAGTGCTTTTTATCCATGCTTCAAAGAAAAGAAATAAAATGAATCTACCATGGCTTTTCAAGATTTCAGACAAAACACCTTCAAATAGCAAAATATTACATGTCTTCCTTTTCTGTCCCACCCCACTCTAACTTTCTCTCTCTCTCCCTCTCCCTCTTTCTCCTGAAACCAATAAGTAAAAAGCTCTAGAATTTTGTTCATATCTAAACATTTGTTATTGACTTAAATGGAAAAGTATCCCTTAACCTTCTACAGAGAAAATGGGGGAAAATATTCTAACATGCATCAGAATGCTAAACTTAAATTATTTTTAGTAATTCAAATAACTTATAATCACTGTTAAAAATAGTGAAGGAAGCAGTACCCTCTATGTATGAGTGTGTGCTTGCATGGCTGCATATGTAGTAGTGATATACTGTACACATGCTTGTGGGGTTATCCTACAAATAAATGCATGACCAGGAATTTTCCCATGTTCTATATATATAATTTCATGATTCTGAAGTACATCTGGAAAAAACAAAACAAAAACAAAAAAAAACTTCCTCCTTTTTTTAATCAAATAGAAGAACAAGTTGAATAAATTTGCCAAAGGTTGATTTTTAATGGTTAGTTAGTTCGTTAGTTAGTTCGTTAGTTAGTTAGTTAGTTTTGTATTCTTGATGGGTTTAGAAGCAAAAATGGCTTTCCTAAGTCCTGCAAAAATAAATCTTCATTTTGTGCCTTAAAATAAATGTTGAAAAATGCACCTGATTTCATGATTTCTGAGTTATGATGCAGCAAGATTTCTAATTTTGTTCATTTAGCAAACTTCTAAAGCAGGCATGTAAAACTGCCGGCCCATGGGCCAGATGCGTCACACCAAAACCACGCTCACCCCATTGCCAGCAATGGGAAAAAGTCGCAATATGTTGCACAACGTTACGTGACGTCGCAAGTTTGACATGCCTGCTCTAGAGCAAACCACTAGAAATAACTAAGCATTCCTGCAACATTATTTAGATTTGTCATTATATGATGGCAATTCAAAAATTGGTTATCAATGACAGACACTTGCAGATATAGAACCTTTTTTAATAATATTGTATTGGTTTTACATTTGAGTATTTGGAATGCAATGTGGTGATTGGGTGAATCAATAGTTCAATAACAAAATCTTTAGTACATATGTCAGGTTACATCATCAAATATTTCTTCTCTGTTTTCTTAACATTTGCTATATTGTATTTAAGCTAATAAATTTCTAATTATATCAAATTCAGTGAAAACTTCATTATCAAATTTATCAATACATTTTTGCTTATACATATCTTAATAAATCTTCATAAACAATCCATATCCTGTTATTAAATTTTACCTAATTTTTAGTTTTTAATTACCATACTCCAATTTAACCTTTAATATCCATAGTATTTGAGTTTCGGGTAACCCAAATTTCCTTTGTCTCACTTCGTAAAAATTGTAATATCTAAAATGCACATATTACTTACTTAAATATATTCTTATTCGATTGCATAAATGTTTTCTATTTCTCACCCTAGTACATCCACCTTAATAATCGAGTATCCTTTGCTAGCTAAAGTCCATCATCTATATTATCTGGGTTAATCAATAGTTCAAACCTATTTCCTAATAGTTAGTTTCATATTATTTTCCCTTTAGCCCACTAGTTGGCAATTTAGGATACTCTAATAAATCAAAAGATCCTGGTTTTTCAACCTAATTCTAGCTTTCTTCTTATGCCAACAAAGCTTCCATACCAATGCTTTTAAATCATCAAATCAATCTCCCTTCATTCTTGCGGATGTTACTTGAATTAAAGGAGACCATTTAGTTGCCAATTTTCTGGAAGAACTGGCCCATCTATAATCATTAAGTTGTCTCCCTGGTGGCCCAGATCCCCATATTTGCTCTGGTATAGTTGTCTTCGATCTGGTCTTCTTTCTCAGGTTTCTTCTGATTTACATAGAAAGTCATTTCCATTTTTAAAGTTGTTATTTCATTGTCTGGATTTTCAGTGAATTTTACATGTTGATCTTTAAGGCTCTCTGTCTTGTAATTAATTTCCTCCACTTCTGTTGTTTTTTGGATTGTAGGTTCTTTAGTTGCAGTTAGGGTTTTGCTTTGTAGATTTAAGCTGGCATCTTTGTCTTTCAGTCTAGATTTGATTATCTTGGTGGCTTCAAGAATTTTTTCAAGTATAAGTTTATACATAGTCAAAAAAATTTGCTGCTTCTCCTCCATTTCTGACATGATTATAGATGGTCTTTTAATGAAGGCTATTTATTAAACAAGAGTCAGTAAGTGTTCCTCCACAATTCCTAAAAACACTTTCACTGCCCAGCTACTCTCTCAGCTTTTAGTCTCTCTCAGATAATACCAAGGTCAAATCTGGGCTATGAGCAAGTCTCTTTTATTTATTTATTATTAATTTAATTTATTTATTTATTTATTTATTTAATTTCTATGCCGCCCTATTCCGGAGAACTCAGGGCGGCTCACAACATGATAGAAATTACATTATATACATAAATATAAAAACCCTTAATTAAAAAAGAAACCAATCATTCCACAAACATACACTGGCTAGGGGCAGGGTGTTAGCTGCCCCAGGCCTGCCGGCAAAAGTGTGTTTTAAGCAATTTACGAAAGGCGGAGAGGGTGGGGGCGACACGGATCTCCGGGGGAAGTTGGTTCCAGAGGGCCGGGGCCGCAACAGAGAAGGCTCTTCCCCTAGGCCCCGCCAGGCGACACTGTCTGGCTGATGGGACCTGGAGAAGGCCCACTCTGTGGGCCCTAACCGGCCGCTGGGATTCATGAGGCAGCAGACGGTCCCGTAAATAACCTGGTCCGATGCCATGTAGGGCTTTATAGGTCATAACCAACACTTTGAATTGGGTTCGGAGACCAATTGGCAGCCAATGCAGCTCGCGGAGTGATGCCGAAATGTGGGCATTTCTAGGCAAGCCCAACACTGCTCGCGCGGCTGCATTCTGCATTACCTGAAGTCTCCGAACATTTTTCAAAGGTAGCCCCATGTAGAGAGCATTGCAGTAGTCGAACCTCGAGGTGATAAGGGCATGAGTGACTGTGAGAAGAGACTCCCGGTCCAAATAGGGCCGCAACTGGTGCACCAGGCGAACCTGGGCAAATGTCCTCCTCGCCACAGCCGAAAGATGATGTTCCAGATTTAGCTGTGGATCGAGGAGGACGCCCAAGTTGCGGACCTTCTCCAAGGAGGTCAAAAGCTCCCCCCCCAGGCTAATGGACGGATAGATTGAAATATCTTTGGGAGGCAGAACCCATAGCCACTCCGTCTTGTCGGGGTTGAGTTTGAGCCTGTTGGCACCCATCCAAACCCTAACAGCCTCCAGACATCGGCACATCACTTCCGCTGCTTCACTGAAATGACACGGGGTGGAGATGTAAAGCTGGGTATCATCAGCATACTGATGATACTCTTTGTCAAAAGTAATAGATTGCTGTACCAAGCTTCACCACAAGATGTCCCCGATAGCATTTAAAATATTTTTCAAATCCCGGGGTAGGTTTTTATCCAATTTAAGTTCTTTTTTTCTTTTTTACAAGTAAATAAAATAGCCAGTCCCCGTAAGAGTAGGAATTTTTTTGGTTCCCCAAATTCCAAAAAAAGGTAAGTCCAATTATATTAAATTGTACTTTTCAATGCTTTGTTTCCCCAAGTAGTCAGACGCTGCCCACCCTTTAGAGGGTGGGGAAAAAATTCCCTTCCCTCTCTCATCACTGGGGTAAAGGTTTTCAAGAAACTTTTAACAGGAAAAATACTTGGGGTACAGAGAAGTTAAAATCTCACCCAATTCCTCTACGTTGCTTTCAAGGTGCTTGTTAGTGAATTTGGATTCGGCTGTCAGCAGCTTAATGATGGGCCATGTTGATAGCCAATCTTTTCCCCATCAGTTTGAAGAGCTGCCCCAGATCAAACAGGATGACTGCTTCCCTTCCGCAATCACTTGGGGGTCCTCTTCATGCTTGTCACCCCTACAGGGTGACTTCCAACCTTCTTCAGGGTCCTCCAGTGGGAGAAAACCGGATGGCGGAGAGAGCAATCATCCCGCACGTCCGCCAGAGCCATGATTGCAAACTGGAGGCTGCAGATATAGAACTTTTATTATACACATTAGAAAACATTACATTACTTTTTGACATAATCGCCATTCAAATTGAGGCATGTCATAATGTCTTACAAGGTTTGAAATTCCTTAGTAGTAGTCGCTCAGCACCAAATCTGGGCTAAGGGGGTGGTGATCAAAAATATCCCAATGGAACTGCTTCAGAAGTTCTTGGGTGCGTCTAGCAGTGTGCAGGCAAGCATTATTGTGAACCAACAAATGCCCCGACATTTGTTATGGATGGCTCATCTGAGTTTTCATAATGTTTCACAGTAGACTTCTGAATTGATGGTTAAACCATGCTACATAAACTTCATTAGCAGTACTCCTTTGGCATCTTCACATTTGGCACAATTTTCTATGGCACCACTTCTGATGTGTCCTAGGAAGAATGTAGCTACAAATGGAGCATCCAAGGTTCAAATCCCACCACTCACTACTACCGGTATTCAATAAGTATGCTTCTAACCTTGCCTGTTGAATGTCCAGAATATACTGAACTATTTAGAAGGAGAAAAGGCAGATCCTGCTCCCATCACATGCATCATTCCCAAAGCCCAAATAATCTCAAAGTACCAATACCCAGTGTCAAATAAGGAAGGAGGAGAAAAATTTAATAAACAAAAGAAATGTGTGAATTAGTATATGGACATAATGATGCAAAATTGATTTGTAGAATGATGTAAGAAAGTACAGTGAATTGTCCTGCCTTAAACCATATTTGGTTCAATTTCTTTTATCTCTTTCTATTTATATCTTGTCTTTGATTTCTTTTCTTAATACTTCCATTTTTCCTTATATTTTGCATTACATTGCTTATCCAAAAAAGGAATAGTGTGATGGATATGTATGTATTGTGTCCATCTACCACTGTAAATGTTGAATAATAGACCATAATAAAAGTATATAGTCTATTATTCAACATTTACATCCATTCTACACCAAATTATACTCTGAAGATAAAGTTCAAGAGAAAGAGATAGATGCCTTTTTACAAAATCAAAATGTTTTGAAAATTACTTTGGAACAAAGAGATAGATTAAATGCACGGATTACATCAAAAGAAATTATTGCTGCAATTAAGCAATTGAAAATGGGTAAATCTCCAGGAACTGATGATTTAACAGCAATTTACTATAAATGTCTGCAAGAGGAAATGGTGGAACCTTTGAGAGAGTTATTTGTAAATATACAAGAGGGTGGCCGGGTTCCACCTTCATGGAAAACGGCTTATGTCTCCTTGATTCCTAAAGAGGGAAAAGATAATGTTCAAGTAGAAAATTTTAGACCTATTTCGTTGCTAAATACAGATTATAAGATCTTTGCAAAAGTTTTGGCCAATAGATTAATGACAGTTTTAACTCAAATAATTCATTCAGATCAAACTGGTTTTTTACAAGGGAGGCAGATGAAAACTAATGTTAGACAGCTTGTTAATATATTGGAATATTTGGATAAACATATTCAAGTGCCGGCAGTTTTAATGTTTTTGGATGCAGAAAAAGCTTTTGATAGACTGAATTGGGCATTTTTGAAAAGACTTGTTGTTAAGATGGGAATGGGGGATCAGTTTTTTAACTCTATATCAGCAGTTTATCAGAAACAGACAGGACAGATTATTGTGAATGGACAATTAACAGACTCATTTAATATAGAGAAAGGTACTAGGCAGGGTTGTCCTTTATCCCCTTTACTGTTTGTCTTAACTTTAGAGGTGTTACTGAATAGGATTAGAGCTTCAGATGAATTAAAAGGAGTACAAATTAGACAACATGATTATAGATTATGTGCTTTTGCGGATGACCTACTTGTGACTCTGACTCAGCCAATACAGTCGGCCCAGAAATTGATGGAGATTATTCAAAATTATGGAAGAGTATCAGGTTTTAAATTAAATTTATCCAAGACAAAGATGTTGGTTAAAAATTTAGATGATAAATCAAAACAAGATTTGGAAAGAATAACGGGTTGTGAGATAGTTAAGAAAGCCAAATATTTAGGAATTTTTATAGAAGCTTCAAATGGGAAACTATATAAGAATAATTATGAACTTTTATGGAATAAGGTACAAATAGAATTGGAAAATTGGAAAAAATTACATTTGTCTATGTTGGGTAGGATAGCTGCAGTCAAAATGAATATATTGCCGAAATTTTTATTTTTATTTCAAATGCTACCAATACTTAAAAAGGATGGGAATTTAGATGAGTGGCAGAAAGGTATCAATAGATTTATCTGGAATGGCAAGAAACCGAGGGTTAAATTAAAAATTATTCAAGATATAAGAGAGAGAGGTGGTTTGAAAATGCCTAATTTTAAGCTATATTACAATGCAGCAGTTCTAGTAGCAATAAGTGATTGGATTAACTTAACTAATGAAAGAATATTGAATATAGAAGGGTACGGGTTACTGTATGGGTTTCATGTGTATTTAGTTTATGATAAAAAGTTGGATAGGAGCTTTAAAGAGCATTTATTAAGAAACTCTCTGCTGCGTGTCTGGAAAAAGTATTATTATAAGTTAAATGGGAAAATCCCTTTATGGACAGTTCCCAGGCATGCAATAGAGAGTGTAAATAGACAACAAAATCAAGATGTGGTGCCCTACGAGAAGCTTTTAATTAAAGAAGGGAATAACCTAGAACTGAAATCACTAAATAGGCTAAAGGAAGAAGGAATAGCTCACAATTGGTACTCACATGTACAACTTCAGGATAGATGGTATAAAGATGTCAAGATGGGTTTTTCTTCAGAGGATGAAAAATTAATTAAACAAGTTAGAGATCAAAGAACTATGCACATTAAAAGATTATATGATGTATTAATTGAAATTGATTCTGGAAATGAATTAGTTAAAGATTGTATGATTAAGTGGGAATGTAATTTTGGATATCCAATTACGATGGAAACTTGGAAAAGGATATGGGTGAAAAATGTAAAATTTACACAAGCACAGCATTTAAGAGAAAATTTTTATAAAATGTTTTATAGATGGCATTTAGACCCAAAAAAGTATCACTTATGTACCCAAATATGCAACCCAAGTGTTGGAGATGTGATTCCATGGATGCTACTTATTTTCACATTTGGTGGACTTGTAAAAAAATTAAGGCTTTTTGGATAAAAATATGGTGGATCCTTCAAAATATATTGAAAAAACGTATTGAATTTTCACCACAGTTATTTTTGTTGGGCATTACAAAAGATTGTACAACCATAGAGACTAAATTGATTTTGAATTTGATTACGGCAGCAAGATTGCTGGTGGGACAATATTGGAAGACATCTGAAATACCATCTATTGAAGAATGGACGTTAAAAGTTGTAAACTTGGTGGAAATGGCTAAGATATCTGCATACTTGAAGAACCACTCAAATGAAGAATTTATGATGGATTGGAAAAAATGGATAGACTATATACAAAAGAAATATCAATTGAAGGAATTATATTTGGTATATAGTTAAATAGTTATATAATATTAGTTTAGTGGGGTTTCTTGCGTTCTTACTCTGTATTCACTCTGGGAAGCCGGGGGGGAGGAGGGAGGGAGTTAATAAATGTTACATTATGTTTTCTCAACTGCATTTGGGGGTGATATGGGATTATGTTTGTAGGTATTAAAGTATTGCTCGGGTGGCCTCTGGGCACCACATTGGAGGAAAGAGGAAGGAGGAGTGAAGGTTGAGGTATGTAGGAAGAGGGTAAGAGGGTGACGATGGGGGATAGAGGTGGGGGAGGGGAGATGTAAAGAAAGGAGAAAGTAAGTAGTTAGATGGAAAGACGAGGGGGAAGTTTAGATGTAGGAGGATGTGGTGGGGGGGTACCGAGCAGTTATTTGGATTGTTTGGTAAATATGTTATATGATTGTTATCAGTTGAGTTATTATCTCTTTTTTTTGTATGTAAAAATTTTGTAAAACTTAATAAAAATATTTTTTAAAAAAAGTATATAAATAAGCACCATATTACATCAATTAGGTGTTATGGCTAATTTAAATTTATGTTCATAGAAATCAGTTACTGATTTCTTTTTTACTTACTTTTACTTTATGTTATACTTTTTATAACATTCTGCAATTAGACATTCTATAACTGAAGAACATTCAAAATGAAAGGAGATTAACCTATCACTATATTGACTGCTTGAAATTCAAACTGCCTTGTCTTTGATCCGGATCACGTGTCAATAATGTATGGTCTGTGTCATAAAAAAATTAAAAGCTCATCATAATAAATTGTATGAAGCCACCATAAAGTGCCAACACACTCATTAGTTGGTTGCAAGCAGCTACAAGTAATTCTCGACTTATGACCATAACTGAGCTCAATAATTTCCATTTCTAAACAAAACAGTTCAGTGAGTTTTGCCCCATTTTAAGACCTTTCTTGCTTCAGTTGTTAAGTGAATCACTGCTGTTGTTAAATTAGTAATATGATTGTTACATGAATCTGGATTCCCTGTTGACTTGCTTGTCAGAAGTTTGCAAAAGATGATTACATGATCCCAGAACACTGCAATCATCATAAATACATGCCAGTTGCCAAGCATCTGAGTTTTTATCATGTGACCATAGGGATGCTGCCAAGCTTATAAGCATAAAAATGATCATAAGTCAGCTTTTTCAGTGCCATTGTAACTTCAAACAGTCTGTAAACAAATGGCTATAAGTTGAGTCTATCTATTGTATACATAAGAATCTGGCATATGTAACTATCTCCATGTAGTTTGAACCAAGCCTTGAACAGCCTTCATTTTAAATCCAGTATGATTCACAATAGGCACCTTATATCTTTTTTGTCATTTTTGTCTTTTGATTATTATAACCACATGCATAGCCGCCTTCCACAATATCCTCAAGCTTCTCTATGAGAAGAGTCAGAAACTCCTTTTCCAGGGAACTGTTTCTGCTTCTGCATCATATTATGTCAGGCAACTATTGCTATGTAGTATGAGACACAGGTCAGCTTAAAAGGGCATGCACTAATATTTACAAGCCTAGGTCTGTTGCATTTATTTTTGGGGTTGCCTTTGAATTAGTTTTTTTATTCCTGGCAAATGCCTAGACAGTTTTCTTGACAAGGTTTTTCAGAAGTGGCCTACCATGGCCTCATCCCTAAGGCTGACAGAGAGAATGTGACTGGCCCATGGTCACCCAGCTAGTTTTAATACCTAAGGCAGTACTAGAACTCCAGGTCTTCTGATTTCTAACCTAATGCTTTAGCTACTACACCAAACTTGCTTTCTTTGTGAATACATTATGTATCAAGAAATCCAGTTACTGGAGGACTAATAGTCCATTTCCAGTTCTGAGCAAAACAAAAACACTCTTTATACTTTCAGTACAGTTGTAATCATATGAAACAAAAAGAGACAAGGTTGGCTAGCTCCTCATTCTGCCCACAGCAGTACCAAATCAAATTGGATAAGTATTGGGGTTGGGTGGTGGGTTTCTATATTTTGTTTTTCTTTTGTGAATGCAAACAAACAGGAAATGACAGGTGTCTTTGTGACGTAGTGAAGAACTGAAAAAACTGCTGACCTACATCTCATCCAGACATTTTTGATTGTGTCCTGATGGTGCACAGAGATGAATTTTTTGACTGAAGGAGAAGATGTCAGGAACAATCTTACTAGGTCCCATAGTAAGTTGGGCCAATAAGGGATGGAAACAATGCTTTCAGTGTGAAAATCAAGATAATGTATAAAGTTCCAATTCAGTTTATTTGGGTCTGAACATGCTAAAAAGAGATGCTAAATCTTAAAATATTTTCCAATCCATCCTTGAATCACTCCATTGAAACAGATTCATGAATCAAGGAATCTCACTTTACTATAATGCATCAAATACAAAAAAACACTGGGAATGGATTGGATGGTATAATAGGGCTCTCTGTAACTGATATAAAAGGAAAGCCAGTGGGTTTTATCACCTATTAAATTCCTTGCTTATCAGAAAACCTTTGGGACAGTACATTTAACATTTTTTAAGTCTTCAGTCTTACCCTATCAGTTTCAACTTCCCTTACTACAGGAAGCATCAATTCTTTGTTCTTTCTTGAGCTACTGGAATGTTGTGCTTCTAGACTGATTTTGTCAACACAACTAGGAACTCATTGCAGCTCTCAGCATTCTAAATATCAATTTAAGTTTACAAATCTAGTCAAGGTTTAATTTGATAATCTACATGGTTGAGACATATTGAAGTGTTTCACAGTGAGAGAATAAGTACTAAGCTTATACTTATAGGCATTGGAGCACTGATGTTTTTTTGCTAGCAGCCTCAGCAGATGTACTTTGTGCACATATGAGACAAACACTAATGGACAGCCTCTGAGGCAGCTTTGCAACATTTCCAGAGGACAGGGCTGCTTTAATGCTTCATTTGTTCCAACATGCTTTGCAAAGTGCATTTTTTCCCATATTTTGTCATAGGTTTGTTTGTGTGTGTGTGTGTGTGTGTGTGTGTGTGTGTGTGTGTGTGTGTGTGTGTGTGAAAATTTGAGGTAGTAATCTTATGCCATCTAACAGATATTGCAGTAGGTGTCAAAACAAAACTGAAATTTGGGAAATGGATGTCATGTACAAATGGCAGATTAAGGAAATGCTATAGAGATGAACTCTAATAACTTTGCTACTTCAATGAATAATTACTTCCAGATAATTTCCAATGCATCTTTTAGTTAAATTAGAAAATGCTTTTTATCATCACTTAACTGGAATGTTTAAATTAATATAGCACATTAGCTAGAATATTGGCTCTTGAGTGGCAAATTTATGTTCAAATTCCCATTTTAGAGGAAACCCCCTGGTTGGCTTTGAACCATTTACACTGGTTTAAATTAATCCTGTATACCAATTTACCATTAAGATCAAATTATATTTAGGCCAAAATATTTTCAATTACATTATTATATATATATAAACAAATACTGAAGAAACAATTGTTGATCCTTGCTGGAGATAATAGGACCTGGAGTCTAAAACGTTTGGAAGGAATTGTTCTACCACTTATTATTAGCAACAATTTTCCCTATCTTAAAATGCAGTCTTTCATATTTGTTTATAATGACATTCTGACTCACACAAAAATCAACAAATGCGACTATTTTATTCAGCTCTTGCTGATAAATTACCAACTGTCAAGATGGCCAGACTTCATTAAGATGGCATATTATTAGACAGTTGAAAAAGCAAGAAAGAGTGAAACTTTTCAGAAAGATATCTCCAGAATGGGATAATGGTCATAACAACTGCAGATGCAATTTAATATTGGGAAGTATTTTTTAAAAAATCTAGTTTCTCATATATGCCAATCAGTTTGGGCGAAAATGAGTGACCAGAATAAGACCTCAGAATTATGGTGGAGATCAGTGTGCAGTGAAGCTTACTTGTTATATTTAATATATATTGAGCCTAAATTTAATTCATTTAACTTAATATGATTTACATTTCATGGAATAGATCCAAACAATAGAAAATGTAGGGAAATCAGCCATGGGATCAACATCTAAAAGTTGCATGAAATAATGCAAACAGCATAATTAGCACTTTAGCTGTTCTTGTGTTTGCCATTGAGCAAGATTACACTGATAGGATGAGGTTGCAGTTGACTTCTATTTTTTTAATCTTGTGAAGAAATAATGCAAAATCTAAGACAGCTTTTCCATTTGGTATGAAGAAGTCTCTCTCTGCATCTAACATTCATATTTATCTAATGAATTACTGAAAACTTGTTTGATTTTGAAAGAACAAGTCATGGCAAAAGCCACATCAAGCAGATATAGTTAGATGTAGATGTAAATGTAGATGCATAGTGTGAGAGACAGACAGAGACAGAGAGAGAGAGAGACAGAGACAGAGACAGAGACAGAGACAGAGACAGAGACAGAGACAGAGACAGAGACAGAGACAGAGAGACAGAGAGACAGAGACAGAGACAGAGACAGAGACAGAGACAGAGACAGAGACAGAGAGACAGAGAGACAGAGACAGAGACAGAGACAGACAGAGAGAGAGAGAGATTAGTGGCACAAGTGCAACTATAGGTAGGGAATATGTGGACTTATATTTGCAATCATGCCTTTTGTGCTCGCATTAAATCATTTCATAGTAAACAGAACTATCTCACAGACCTCTTTGATTCATGTATAATTAATAATATTTACTTTTAAGTAAGATGGTATTTTGAAACACAGATACTTTTACAGTGTCAGCTTATATGTCATATGCATTGCCATATAGCAGAGGCACAGCCATCATAAGAAGCCTTGGTGTAAAAGTGCATATTGTTCACAGCATCACTTCACTTTTTTGTTTTTGTTTTAAGGTATCTGTCATAGCTTGAGAAGTGATACTTCAAATATAAGTGTTACTGGGGGAAGGGGGATTATTAACCAAGCACCATATGCACAGCATGTTTTAATCTCAGTTGAGAAAAAAAGTTTCCCATGGACTGTGCCACTCAGTTTTGTGTTAGCCTTTCCAACAAGCATTTTGGGAGCACGGGTGAGGGTTAAGCTACATACAGATGTTAAAACTGAGAGAAATTAAAAGCTAGTTCAAAAGAGACTGTTTATGAAACACAAATGACCATTAAGTGACTGATACTATTGATAAATCAATAGGAGCTATGTGTATAATGTCCATTTAGAGCTGTTGGAATAAATTCCACATATGCTTCATATCACAGAATGTTTTTATATTGCAATCTCAGTTTCAAATTTGCCTCTTTTAAAATGAATGCAAAATTTCATATTTGATGTAGTTTGTCACTCAAAGCAGGGGAATCCTCAGGGAAGCTTAAAAAAATAAAAAGTCAAGGTGGCAGCTGCAACTGCATAATCAAAGTCCCACCCTTTTTTAATGTTGCTTTTTAAAAAATTATCCGTATGGATGCCCCAACTCTAAGCTCAAAGGCAGAAACTATGTTCTCTTATAAAGTATCCAAGGCTGATTTATAAATGCAATAAAATCAGTGATGAAGTCATCAAATGATGGGATAGAAAATAATCCTGTATTCTTGAATATACAGTATGTTGATATCTAGACTAATTCTTAAAGTAAGACTTTTAAAGAAATAAATTGCAAACCATCATAAAAGGAATGCCGTAGACTTCTAATTCATGTTAATTTTGTGTATATTGATTCACATGTTCATTCTATTTGTGTATTTAAATTAATCTAGCAAAATTATACATAAATATGAATTCAAATTCCTTTTTTAATTATATTTCTCTCAAAATAATTTATACACTGTTTTATTTAAAACATTTATTTATTTAGTACTTTTTCTATCCTGCTTCTTTGAATCTAACTTTCACTTCTATTAGACAGTCATGGAAAATTAATTGCCTATATAGTTCCAATCTTTGTGAGCATAGACACATTATGATATTTATATTCCTTTTCCAAGTGACAGGAAAGCTAAAATGTCTTGGTTATAATAACAGAATCTTGTAAGTCTGATTGTGCTGTTTAAGACAAGAACTATATCACAATTTGGAGAATGGTGAAACTCAGATGGCAATGGTATTTTGACCCTCTTATGTACACAAAAGCACAATTAGGTAAGTCTACATTAGATTTATGAATGTCTTATTCATCAAGTATTCTTATTCTAAAACGGGTCACATTGAGTTCTTGTGCTTGGTCATTATTTTCCGTTCAAGTTCTGCTATACTGCCACATTGTGGTGGTGGCTGTTCCTGAGAGAAATGAGTGAAGAATACTCGGAGTGTATCCCAAGAGTATACAGTACACTCATGAAGATTATTCCGGCTGCTGTAAGCAGTAAGGGAGATGATCTTGAGGGAAATATGCATCTGAGTAGAGTAGAGTAGAGTAGAGTAGAGTAGAGTAGAGTAGAGTAGAGTAGAGTAGAGTAGAGTAGAGTAGAGTAGAGTAGAGTAGAGTAGAGTAGAGTAGAAGAGTAGAGTAGAGTAGAGTAGAGTAGAGTAGAGTAGAGTAGAGTAGAGAAGAGTAGAGTAGAAGAGAAGAGTAGAGTAGAGTAGAGTAGAGTAGAGTAGAGTAGAGTAGAGTAGAGTAGAGTAGAGTAGAATAGAATAGAATAGAATAGAATAGAATAGAATAGAATAGAATAGAATAGAATAGAATAGAATAGAATAGAATAGAATAGAATAGAATAGAATAGAATAACAGAGTTGGAAGGAATCTTGTAGATCATCTAGTCCAACCCCTACCCAAGCAGGAGACCCTATACCATTTCTGACAGATGGCAGTCCAGTCTCTTCTTGAAAGCTTCCAGTGATAAAACTCCCACAACTTCTGAAGGTAATTTGTTCCATTGTTTGATTGTTCTCACTATTAGAAAATTTCTCCTTATTTCTCTCCTTGATCAGTTTATATCTGTTATTCCTTGTCCTGCCTTCAGGTGCTTTGGAGAATAGCTTGACTCCCTCTTCTTTGTGGCAACCCCTGAGATATTGGAACACTGCTATCATGTTCTCCCTGGTCCTTCTCTTCACTAGACTAGCCATGCCCAGTACCTGTAACCGTTCTTCATATGTTTTAGCCTCCAGTCCCTAATCAGCTTTGTTGCTCTTCTCTGCACTTTTTCTAGAATCTCAACATCTTTTTTATAGTGTGGTGACCAAATGGGTTGCAGTATTCCAACCTTGAAAAACAAAACATTTGGAAGTGGCCCCCTGAATCAGTGCTTCCCTGATTCACTAAAGTATAAGGGGGTGTGAGTACAGCACAATCAGACTTACAAGATTCTGTTATTATAACCAAGACGTTTTAGCTTTCCTGTCACTTGGAAAAGGAATATAAATATCATAATGTGTCTATACTCACAAAGATTGGAACTATATAGGCAATTAATTTTCCATGACTGTCTAATAGAAGTGAAAGTTAGATTCAAAGAAGCAGGATAGAAAAAGTACTAACCCTTTTGAATTTTGATGTGGGAGCAGACTCAAGACTACCATGTATATCCATGGACACAAACAAGTGGACCATAAAACAAATTAATTCAGAGTCTTACTAGATTAAAATTGTCATGTATTATGTGAAGACCTAGATGTTTTGAGAAGTCTAAAATGCTGGGAATGATGGAAAAGAAGAAGAGAGGATGACCTTGATTAATGTGGTGATAGGGAAATCACTGGAAGAAGGGCCAAGATGTGATAGATTATCTTGGAAAAGTTCAATCAATATGGTCACTAAGTGTTGACCCCAACTCAATGAACATAATGAACGAAAGTCATTGCTTGAAAACTCACTACATAATTTAATGTGACTTCTGATAGAGATTCATTTGTATATACTCCCTTCCTATCTCAGGAAGT
Organism: Bothrops alternatus; assembly: GCA_034064705.1. NCBI lineage: Eukaryota > Metazoa > Chordata > Lepidosauria > Squamata > Viperidae > Bothrops > Bothrops alternatus. Next base: position 3,419,756 of record JARGCV010000016.1, on the reverse strand, counting down.
AGAGGAAACAACACATATCATTCTAACTCCAATGAAGATTTACTAAATTACAAGTCTCACCATCCTCTTAGGGGAGAAATAAAATCTTCTCACACCAAAGTCAGCAAGATTATTTCTTTTAATATGTGATCCTTTTACATCAATTTGCAATGTAAAATTCCATCAAGTCAATCTGCATGCCTAGTGACATATTGACATATCCATGGCATTTTCTGGCAACATTCTTGCAGGTTTTTGTTGTTGTTGTTTTTTACTTTCCAAATTGAGAGTTCCTGATGGAATCCAATCCAAGCATAGCCAGCTCTGATGCTGCTTAGCTAAGTTTGTTTTGGCTGTCTGAACTGGAGGCAAAAATCTTATACCTCAAGGGACTAGAAAATGGTAAAAACAGTAAACTCTGGACTTCCTTTAAAAAAAAAGCATAGAGGGAAAAGTCCATACTCCAAACTTGCCTACTTTACAAAATAAAAATAAACAGTGGTGCAGTACACCATACTGAAGATCATGCAAGTTATAAGAAAGGTTCCATTCAGACAGGATTTTGTCAAACTAGTTTAGAGTCGAGCTGGCATAAACCCAGGACAAGAGCATCCTAAATAGTAGTTGTGGATATGCCTCATAACTCTGAGTCCTAGTCAGATAGTCCCTGGGCTGAAAGCAAACATCTCTTTTGTCTCTCTATCAGAACCCACAGAATCCCAAAATAAATGGCTTTCATCTGCCAGTCTAGTTTAACCTCTTTTCAAAGTTCTCTTTCTGATCATAAGGGAGTCATAAAAATGCATTGTAGGCATTTCCAAAAAATCACTACATATTGAAAGCAAATCTGACAATAACTTTTCCTTGTAGTTTGATTCTCCCTGGAGATCATTACAGTTCAAATCTCTTGTACTTTCAGTTTGCTCCTTCAGTCTCTTCATGTAGAACTTGCTGTTAAGGTCTCTGTTCACATTCAGCTCAGCCTCAGACTCTTGATGTACTCTGAACTGACAATGCATCCTGTTATACTTACATTGAACCATTTTACCACCTAGTAAAATGCCAGTCAATTTTTTTTCCTACCATTCAATCATGTCTAATTGTCAAAGACTGTCTGGACAAGGCTTTGGCAAAGTTTTTCAAAAGTGATTTGCTACTGCCCAAGGTCCTTCTTAAAGTGAGAGAAAGTGACTGGCCCAAGGTCACCCAACTGACTGTGTTACCAGGGAAGGACTAGAACTCATTTCTAGCTTGATTCCTTCCTTAACCACTATACCAAACTAGCTCTCAACAGTCGATTACCTATATTTATTACCCATATTTAACATACAATAAATATAAGCTTTCAGCCATCATAATAAACAATGGTTTATTATGATGGCTGAAAGCTTATATAAATCACATTAGATTGAAATAACATGCGAAAACAAAATCAACCAGATTGCATTATGTATGAACTGTATTAAAACATAGTGACACAGACTCGTTATAATCAGAATGTTTTTATATTACTACCTAGAATAGAATTAAATTGAATTTAACTATAAGTCTGCTAAAGGTTAGTTACTGCTTCGTTGTTAGTCACAGTTTTTATGTCTTTTAATATGCTATCATGTATAAGATATCTGTAGTGTGAACAAAGGATGGCAACTGATGTCACAAATACATAGACAATTTGTATTATTTGTGTGGAGACATCATAATGTGCATTATGTTTACCTAACACCTAAGACCATTACATAATAAAAATGTTATACCTTTCTGACAGATAAATCACGAAGTATTTCATCTCTGACACTTAATTATTCATAATACCCATAAATGGTACTACATAGCACACTTTCATGTTTAAAATTTAAACTATCTTTGTGCTCAGAATCTCCTTAAGTGCAGAAAACAATGTCATGTGTTATATTCTTACTTTGACAAACAATTTATATTGTGACTCAAGTTGCCTTCTATAACAAAATCCCATGCTAAATCTACAGGTACAAAATAAGTTCATTCATTATTCTACAACACACTGCCCTTTTTATTTTTTATTTTATTAAGAGATACAATTAGATCACAACCTTCCTTTTTGAAATGTTACTTTGGAAATGTAATAGTTCATTGCTAAAATTTGTATATGTACAATATGTATCTATAAGCTAATTATTTTATTTGTATTGTTATAATTGTTAGTATCCAGTAAAGAATATAGTGCTCAAAATTGTAGAAATCTAAATCTGAATCAACAAATTGTATCTTTGTCCTGATGCTTTGTGATGCTACATTTAGGTCATGTTTCATTAACTTAAAGCACCAGGCTTGTAAAAATTATCTCTGATTCTTTTTGAATTAGACACTTGAGAATTGAAAAGGGCATAATTCAGTTCAGGTTTGGCATTTGAGATTTGAAGAGGAAATGGTTTGAATCAAATCAAACCATTTGATTCAAGCTGTTTTGAGGCTCAATTGTGAATCTATAGACCATTATAGGGAAGCATCAAAATTCCTGTGGCTGTTTCATATATGAGCAGAATGGGATGAAACTATTAGAAATGATAAAACTATGAGAGGACATTAATTAAGAGGCCTCTGTAGACATGTCATGCCTCATTTTTAAAAATAGTGATGCTTTGGGCCAGTGCCCTCACAATGATGATTTCTGCTATCTTTTCAGTCTGCTTTAATAAAAGTTGTGTGAGAGACATTCTTGGTACTAATCCAACTCAAAGAAAAATGTCTTTTTTTTAAAAAAAAGTGTCTCAAATTAAACAACAAAGTGATCCTATTATTTTCTCCCTTTGGAAGGCTTAAAAGGAAAAAACCATAATGAAATACTGAGTTTTGTAAAAAGAACTGCATTAAATATTTTTTCTATTTTTTTTAAAAAAAACACACCTTATTTTCAAGTTAATGTTGTCATGCATGCCTTTTTTTATTAAATACTAAGACACTGTAAAAATATAAAGTGTATCTCTTTATTTATAAGGGAGGGGCCACAATTAGGAATTGTGAGACATACAAAATACACTAAAGTAGCAATCTTATAAATCTTTAATTTATAATAAAACCCAAATAATACCAGGACTCAGTAGCCATCAGTTTGAAAGTGTCAAATAACCTGGCACTTTGACTGATTAATCTGGACATAGATGGGCAGATAGGGATACATATATTTCCGGCCCTGGCACCACTTGCAGTTTTCCAGAGCATCATCAATCTCTGACAACACCCATCTTTCCACTTGGTTGCACAGTATTGTCCTCATGTCACCTTAGCCCATGAGTAAAACAACCTTGTTATCTTTAAGCACAATGGTATAAAAGTAGTCTTTTCCACCTTAAGCAGACATATTCCACCACAACTTCCAGGTGTGAAAAATCTGTAAGGTGAAGTAAACATTTCTCATTGTTATGTCATTTCTCCTCTCCACTGTGGCATTTCTTTCACAGCATTGACCATTCTATTGGCACACTGGGCTTGAGTTCTTTTCATACCTATCATCTTTCTTACTCCCTGTTACAGAATATTTTAAGACAATAAATGCACTTTTTCATTTGGAGAAAAAGAGCTAATATATTCTCCAAACACACTTCCAGATTACTCTCAAATGAGCAGACCTCCATTGTTTTACCTGGGAAAGAAGAGGAGATATGTTAGGACAATCTCACTTTATCAGAATTCTAAAATGGAAACAGGAAGTATCTTTGCCTTTAGATCAGACATGTCAAACTCGTGACGTATCGGGACTGTTTTGCCATTACCGGCAATGGGGTGGGTGTGACTTCCGTGTGACATGTCCGGCCCACGGGCCAGCAGTTTGACACCCCTGCTTTAGATGATGTGGCTTCTCTTTTTCTTCAATGCCTAAAACTATTGTGTTGAACTTGGCTTTTATTGAGGGTTTTTTTTTCCCTAGTTTCCCAGTATTTGTCCATTTCAGTCATATATCTCTGGTTCCCTCAAATAAAGGGATTTGTTGACCAGTAGCTAATTAACTAATATTTTTAGTTTGTTGCAAAGTTGTGGCAGCGTATAAGTGTCTCCCCGCATGCCGAAGCTGTTTCTGAACTGCTCTATCCTGGTATGTTTTATTATTTTGCATTATTTTAATTTAGGATTAGAGCATTTTGAATATCAATGGCTTAGTGCTAGCATCATTCATCAAATCACTCCTAAACAATTGGTGTTGATATTTTATTGAGAATAAAATGACATTGTATATTAATGGCTTTTGATATTCTAATATCTGGAACTAGCACAAAATAATCTTCCAGATAAGAGACCTTAGCCTGTGGTATGTGAAATGAGAACACAGAACCAAACAACAGGAGAACTTTCCTCTTATGCATAAAACCCCATTTGCAGGTAGTTAACCTTTATCCACTAGAAATGTGAATAGTTATATAGAATTGCCCATTTTTGGCAAGAAAAAGATCTGAATTCATAGAAAAGTGTGGTTTCCCATGGCAGAGGAGGCACAATTTCTACTGCCAGTTCCTATTTGTTTTTCTCCTTAGCTAATGACATGATTAAATATTTATCTTCATAATTGTCCTCAGATGTTGAGTAGTTATATGGAATGAAATGCACAGAGTAAGGTGATTTAGCAAGCTTGCTTGTGAAAAAAAGTATGATAAAATCCTTGATCGTCACATTTAAGCAATAATTTATTAAAGCCTCTGCTGATCTGACAACACATTCAGGCCATGGAGTTACCCAACAAATGTGTTGGATAAGTTAAGGGAGAGTATATCTTCTAATTTGTTCTCATCCTTAATTATCCATTTATTCTTTTGATTCATATACCGTAATTTCATACTGCTGATTCCCTCTTGACCTTCTGCTTGTAACTGAATCCTGAGTTCTGGCTTGTGGCCCAGGAATATGTAGAAAATTGTTTATATTAGCAGCAAGCTGCCTTGAGCTGTAGCACTTTGATTTAATGTTATAACTATACTAAAAGTAGCATAGCTTTCCCATGTATTCTCTCTTCTGCTCAAATCCCTTGTCATTATAACAGATGTTTGGATTATTGTTCTGTAAACTATGTCAGAATTTCAATCTCTAGTATCTGTTTATTATTCTCCAAGGGTGATATTACAAATGTTCTCATGCACAGTTAATACTCATAATACAGCCTGTCTTTTTCCCATAAAAACTCTTAAGCAGAAAGTTTTTCTTAATCGGAGTAAATAGCACTAATTTTAGAAGTAGAGCTTTGCACTGCAAGCATAAGAAAAAGTCTTTGTAACAAAAAGAGCTTTCAGGAACTGTGAAATGGTTGATTTTTGGAATAATCTCTCTAGAAACTGGATAAGCCCAATATAAACCCTAGTTATAATGCAAATAATTGAAATATAATTATTTTATTATTGTATTCTGAACTAATAACCAGATTTTTCTTCTAATTTAGTCATATCTCATTTCTGATCATTCTGGTCTGAGCTTTTTACCAGTAGTTTTATGATGTTTACATCAATGGTAGTTTAGTAGTAAAAGGTGCCTTACACCTGGGGGTCAGCAAAGGAGAGCTGGATAACTTGGGAATTCGATATAGCTTTAACATGTAGCTGTAACAATGGTCTATGGTTCATTATACTGCTGGTAAAACAAAAAATACTCACCCTGTAAATATGGTCAACAGAAACCTCAACCTTGTAAGATAAATAAATATGTCCACCCAAGACATGAATGTATTTTACTTTTATGTATGATGCAGATAGTATAATTCCTTTTTCAATATAGATTGCAAAACTTTGCACTGATGTGATTAGCTGAAATAGTAAGTGAGGAGGAATTCAAATTCATCTTTACTTCGGTGCTTTCAGAGGGTTGTAACTGATCGACTTTCCCACTCCATTAAATTACATTAAATGCATCTAAGGTTGGACTACTTGTCATAATTTTTTTTAATTAAGTATAACATGAAACAATGTTATTTGTATTTGAATTACAATTTTGTTTCTAAGAACCCTTCAAATTCCTTAATTCTATAGTTGAAAAATTGGGACTTCATTTAGGACTAATAGAATAATGTTAATATTTTCAGAAAGCTTCTTTCTAGAATTGTTGCAAATCATGGGCCTAAAATGTCTAGGAATTCTGGAAACCAGCAGCTATCACCTAAATTTCACCTCTCCTGAGCTATGTAAATGCTACAAAACTATACGCAATGTACCACTGCATGACTATGCATTTTGAAGAGATCTACGGTAATGGCCACAATATTATTTTGCTCTGTCATGAATATGAATTCAACCGTTTCTGCCAGGAGTGGTGGTGTTGGCAGGAATGACTATTGTTAATTTCTACCCATCTCCATCCCACTACAATGTGATCTTTACCAATGTTTTCATGATTCAAGTTAAAGTAGTACAGTATTTTCAAGTCCTTGGTACTCAACAAGCTTGTTTTCTTGCAGATATTTCATTACCCAACTAGAAAACATCATGAGTCCTAGAAGGAGTAGCATTTGCTTTCTGTTTATATACAATAGCTTGCCTTATTAGAGTTAATGGGCCAGTGTTATTTTCTCCTTGTATTTCCTTGATTAGGATATTGTTTACTACTTGATTGTTTCTCTTGTGTTAATCTTAGTATTAATCCATGCTTATGTGGGTGCTCTTGAAGAGTAGTTCTGGTCTTTTTGGGGTTTTTTTTTTAGCTTTTTTATTGTCTCTTGATGTGTAAATGTTGTTTATCTCTATGTGCCTGCTTATGGTTGATTTGTCTTCTAGTGTTATGGGATTTAGCTTGGTTTCCCAGTTAAAACTATGGTTAAGTCTGTCTCTGTGTTGTGAAATTAAGAAGTTTTCATGCTGTCTTCTGACTGCAAGTTGGTGTTCAGGGATGCTGTCTGCTAGTTTTCTGCCTGCCTGCCCTACATAGTGGCTATTACAATCTTTACAGTGTATGTAAAAGGTATGTACAGAAGATGACTTGTGTGCTTTCTTCTTGGGCTATTGGGTGTTTTGGTTTACTTAAGATGTTCTGGAGGGCTTTAGTTTTGTGTACTACAGTGATGCCATGTGGTTGTCACAGTCTGTTGCTTGTTTCTGGAATGTATCCTTTTCATAAGTTGTGTTGGTTCTGTTGTAGTGGGTTGAGTGGTCAGCCACTTTTTGATAAAGTTATATGGATATCCATTTTGGTGGAAGTTGCTGTATAGGTAATCATTTCCCCTTTGTGTGTGTGTGTGTTCTGGGTTTCTGCAGTGCTCATCTGAATGATCTTTTTACACAATTCCTCTTGTGAGAAGTTTGTTTGTTACTTTGCTAGTGGCAGTATTTTTCCAATTTATGTCAGTTCCAATGTTGCTATCAATACACTGCTGCTTCATATTATCCCCTTCCAAGAATTCAAAATAAGTCAGTTATGGAAGAAATTGCAAACATTTCTTAGGAAACTAAGAATAAAAATAGAAGCTAAAAAAGGATGGAAAATTAGGACAGTGGGAAGAGAAGGGTGGATCTATTATTATAGATTGAATTCACCCTATTATCAACAAGCTGAAGCTGTTCTTCATTAAACTGCTTCTTTTAAAAGGCAACATTATTATAGCCCATTTCAAAGTAGTGCTGAAATTCCAACATGTATTATGTTTGCATTTGGGATAAGGAAAAAACAAAACAAAACAAGGTCAGCTTTGGAAATGATGAATGTCTTTTTGCTGAAAGCTGTACTGAATGTCCTTGAGTTTAATCAAAACTATTTGTTTTTAGTCAGCTTTGCTGTTGTCTCTTTTACTCTTGTCCACTGATAGCTTGACATTAATGACATCATAAATCATGTGAAGTGGCGGCTTGGGTTTGGTAGCATTTCAAGTGTTTGTTGAGATGTCCAGGACAAGCTAAGGAGCTGGTATAAGATATCAGCAGGTCTAAACTTTCAGTCTATAGTATTATTCTATTCTGAAATCCATGCAGTACATTTGAAATAATAAGCTTTTATTTTAAGGTGGATTCTTTATCCCTAAAATGTTTGTTATGAAATTAGGGCATGTTTGTCCTTTTGACTTTCTCCATAACATAAGTGCCTCTGAAACCTTGTTTTTAATGTACCTTTAATGCCAAAATAGAATTTATTTATTCATTATATTTATATAGGCACCCATTTCACAATCAGTTGACTCTGGGTGGTATTTGTTTCCTATTTTATTCTCTCTATATAACAATGGTTCATTTGTTTAAGAGCCTAATATATATGAGCCTTAGTTGAAGTCTGAAATGGTGTAATCAAGAAACAAGTTTATCAACTGAGTAACTAGGCCTAGAATACCCTCATTCCAATATTTACTTCTATTATAACCTTTTTTCCCCCTTTTTTCCCTTGGTAGACCCGTTTCTTTGATGCTCTGTCCAAATTCCATTGTATTACTGCAGACAACCATGCTTTGCTTCTGGTTTCCTAAGTATGGGATGTTCATCTGAGCATAGCTTCTGTTTCTAGGATTTCAGAATAGGTTTAAAATTCATTACTGGAATCTTGTTAGCCAATAGAATAGGGTGATAAATAGATTTTCTGCATATACATTATTTCCTTCTTTCTTTTTCTGATTTAACTTCCTCATATCTCTCAGAACATTCATTTTCCTTGCTGTCTATCAAATATGCTCTTGACAAAGATGTCCTGATAGGCTGAAAAAGCACTGTGATGAAATATCCTGGTTCCAAGGCTGTATTCTTCATCCTATATGCTCAAAACTCAAGTGATTAACTTCTAATCTGTTCTGTTTCAGCACAACACAATTGCAATATCAAGCCCACCCAAGGCATATTAAGGCTATATACAATTTTATTGCACATCTTTGCAGGGATAAATACTAATGTCTCATTTAACAGAAAATTGCTTATTTACATTAGAATTAATTAAAAGCATTATGCATAAAAGAGGCTTGTCAAAACAGCTGGCTTTGGCATTTCTTCCAACATGTGTTCAGGTTTTACCATATCAGGAAATTACTTGGGTTGGAAGAGTTCTTATATTACAATGATTTAGGTACCAATAGGTATCGGTAATGGATTAGGATTATATGAAAAAGCACAATGTAGTACCGGTATCATTGTTGTGGCATTAACTTTTTGCTAATGGAGAATAGAGATATAAATATAAATAATCACAAATAAATTGGAAATTACAAAAAAGGTAAAAGCAATATTATATTTGATGAGCCCTGGTGGCACAGTGGTTAGAATGCAGTATTGCAGGCTAGTTCGGCTGACTGCCAACTGCCAGAAATTCGGCAGTTCGAATCTCAAGGTTGACTCAGTCTTCCATCATTCCGAGATCAGTAAAATGAGGACCCAGATGGTTGGAGGCTCTGTAAACCACTTAGAGAGGACTGTAAAGCATTGTGAAGTGGTATGTAAGTCTAAGTGCTATTGCTACTCCTAAGATCCCAGATCAGTGTCAGCCATCAGATGTTATAGATTCCTGTTCTGATGGTTAAAAAAGAATAATATGAGGCCAAGCTCAGAGTACAGCCATCTTTGACACTTGATGGGCTTGTGGTATCCAGTAAAGAACAGGTTGAAATCCTGCATATATGGTTCCTGCTTAAAGAATAGGAAGAGACCATGACTAGAAGGGCTTATGCATAGGTTTGGCTGGTGTGCCAGTTACAGCCTACATGGAACAAGATGCCACTGTCATCTCTCAATTAGGTTACTGGAATTAGTGCTACATGATGCTGCCCTTGAAGATCACCCACAAATTTTACTTGGTCCATACATGCTTAATCTATGTATACATACATGCTATCTATCTATCTACCTACTATCTATCTATCTATCTATCTATCTATCTATCTATCTATCTATTTATCTATCTATCTATCTATCTATCTATCTATGTATGTATGTCTGTCTGTCTGTCTGTCTATCTAGCATCTATCTATCCATCATTATATCCATTATATCCATTATATCCATCATCTATCCATGGTTATATTACAGTGTCAATATTAAAGGTCCCATATTGATATGAGAAGCACAAAGATACTGTTCTAACCAATGTCTTGTATATAATCTATAAATCTTATCCAGAAAGAAAGTGGATATGATTGTTGTCATCATTACATTGTATGGCACTAAACAACCATTTAAACCATCAATACACTGCCATCAGGAGCATTCTTTTGCTGCAGAAGATCAGATAAGATTACCTAGAAGCCAAGGAAAAAAGTTCTCATCCAACAAGAGTCAATTGACTTCCCAGATTCAGAACTGTTAGCTGATTCTTAAACTGAATTTCCCCCATTGTCTGCAGTTGCAATTCATGCTTAACCACAGACCAATACTGAATATTGGGTGATACCAGGAAAATAAAATAAAATAATTGGTTCTCTCCAAAGAATTTAAATTACATACTTCTTTACCCTGATAATGACAAATATATAAAGTTGGATAAATTAATGGATAATAATCTATAAGGATAGTAGTTAAACAAAAAGTTTGGGTCTGTGTGGCATCTTAATTTGTTGTGTTATACATTTATTACCATTCATAATGAAGAATGAGCTCAGAAGCCTATTAATTGCATGACTTCTGCTATAATCATAACAAACACATTCTTATTACTTTAAGGTAGGTTAGTTTTATTCCTTTTATCATAATAAAGATAATTATTATAAGCCACTAAATTCATGCTGATTTTAAAAGCAATGCAAGTAGGAAGCAAAAAAACAGAAAACACACAAGAGGTCATATGACATCTTCACCCATCAGTACTATATCCCTATAAAAGCATAGACCCCTGCTGGCTTATGTAATTTAATGTGCAGCATGGCTCTCCTAATTCAATCAAGTCTCTACATCCCATCTTTTATATCCAATTGGATTCCATGTGCTAAAGCCATCAAGATTTTCAGGATGAAATGAATGCCTGTATTAATCCTGCAATTTCCATTTAAAACACAGCATCGATTTGATTAATAAGGTTTGATGCTGAATAATTATATGGCAAATAAGGAAGGTATAGGAAAACCACAGATGTGACCACCAACAAAAGTCTTGTGGGAGAAAAGGGTCAAAGGAAAGCAATGGCCATGACTGAGGTGATGAATTCTTTGGCTTTTCTCTTATGCAATTAACAAGGAGAGCTTCTATTAATTTATCCCCTCCCCCAAGAGTGTTCACTGGTCAGATGTCTCAGGGTCAAGGGTCAGGAGGGAAGAGCAAGGGGTCAACATCACTGCCGCATGGAAACAAAATAGGAAATCTAAGGGAATCCAAATTAAAAGAAAGACAATGTGTCTTTAGGGGTAAGTGCTTGTAGAAAGGAGATCAGAGAGGGAGTGGTTTAATGTTAAGAAAGCTGTTTTAGAATAATAAAAATGTTCACTGTGCATTTAATTCAAAGTAATCAATCTGAGGTGCAGCGCCTGAGCATCCAATAAAAGAAAATCAATGCGGTCTCTACAAGGGAAGACAAACAATGCTAGCTTTTTCTAAAGGGATTATAGGTTAACATTTATTCAGTGTATTGTAATCTGATGTCAAGTGGTATAAAATCAAGATAACAATCCATTACCGCCCTTTATAGGCTGGGTGCTGATCCCATGCAAATTGACTTTTCATAGAACTTATTAAATCATTTCTGTGTTCTGTCTATAGGCCATTATATACAACAACCAAGCATCAATAAATTCTTTTTTCATACTTGCACTACTGATTATCACAAAGATAAAGAATTGTCATTTCAAAGTCCAATTTAACTATTCCCTGGGTTTCCTTCTGCTTCCCATCTATTAATCAAATTGAATGTGTTGTTTCTGATTTGTAAGGACAATATGCAATGTAGCTTTAATTTGGGAGCCAATGCAATAACAAACCTTCTAAATGTCAATTTCATTTTGCATAATCTCTGAGGGGAAAATAATGCCAGTCTCAGACTGGAAATGGTATTCAAAAGTACAATAGAATGACCCATCATTGCCATCTTAATGCAATTTCTCTAAACTACTGTAATTATTATTTCCAATAAGCATTTGTGCCATTCAGCCTACAATGAAATGCTTTGGAATGATACCAGTGGCATCACAAAATGATAGCAGTATTATGGAGTGAACCTTCGTGCTTATAAGCACAAAACATTCTACAGAAGATTTTCATTGTCCTTGGGCCAAATTCTTAACTTCTGAGACTTTCATTCCTGTTCAAGTAAACAAGAGGTCAGGCTTCTGTTTGACTGAATATGAAAAGTTTGATCTAAAGATATTGGGATTTGTGCCCATAGATTTGTCCACAAATTAGACTAACCTCTTTTAAAATAGGTACCAATGGAAATCATTGCCGTAGCTTATAAAACACATCTGAATGTTTTTTAAAAAAAATTTTTTTTATTTTTTAAACCAACAAAACAAAATATAACACACATACACACACAGTGAATACTCCTCCCCTTTTTTTAACAGTGATTTCGTAACGGTAATATTCTATTATTTACATTTCTCCCCCTTATTCTTCTTTAGAATATTTGTCCTTGTTGTTTCTTATTTGAATTTTTCTTCCTTCATACTATACTTCATACTAAGAATAACACATATTATTATTACTATACATTATTGTACACACATTTTACACTTTTAACTTTTACACATTTATTCTCCTCTATTGTTTCTAGTCTCCAACCAGTCATACCACTTGTTCTTTATTAGATAGTACTCTGTGTCTTCCTTTTCTTTTATCTCTTTTGTTAATTTGTCCATCTCAGCACAGTCCAGGATTTTTCTTATCACTTCTTCCTCTGATGGTATATTCTCATTTTTCCAGAACTGCGCGTATGCTATTCTTGCTGCCGTTGTTATATGTAGAATTAAGTACCGTATTTCTTTACTATATTTTCTATTTAAAATACTCAGCAAAAAGATCTCTGGTTTCCATTCTACGGGTTGGTCTATTATTTCTTCGATCCATCTTCTTATTTTAGTCCAGTATTTTTTCGCAACTGGGCATGTCCACCATAAATGATAATATGTTCCATGTACTTTTTTACATTTCCAACATGTTGGTGAATTGTTCTGGAACAGCTTGGCAAGCTTTGCTGGTGGAAGATGCCGTCTGTAAAACATCTTCAACTGGTTTTCCTTGAATGCCACTGACATAATCAATTTTATGTGTATTTCCCATATTTTTTCCCATTTCTCCAATTCTATATTATATGCAAAAAAAATTGTCCATCTAATCATTGTAACATGTCTGAATGTTTATTGTGAAATAATACACTTTTATTTTCTGTCCTTTGTTTGCATTTTATAAAAGAAAAAGTTATTCTTCTCATTTTAAGTAGCTGCCATGATCCTATTATACATGCATTTTGGGGGGAAAGTGAAATTTTAGTAAGTAGCAAGTCACACTTTCAGGTAATAAAGACAAGCAAATTATTATAGGCTGGGGCTGATCCTGGATTCATAGTTACAGAGATCTCAAATGATTAAATAACAATGAAAAAGAATATTGGTGAGGCTCACTACGGTCCTTTGCCATCAACCCTCTCTAGTTTTACAGGGATCATCTATTTTAAAAAAGGATACCCACATTTTAACTAAACTTACTTCAGTCTTTCATATAGTGCAGGCCACAATAATGTTCCTATTCCTATACTTCCTAAAGCTGGACGCCTTGATGCCAAGGTTCATCACAGAGTTTGTAAAACCAGGCAATTAAAAAAAAAAACTCTTGCATTTTGATATATTTATATTAATCCCAGACAATTAATTCAGAAAGTGAAAATCATGTTACTTCTCTTAATATTATAAACAGAACACAATTTTCTATTTTCTTTATCCATTTTTCAACTTCTTTGATGTTATTTCATAGAAAGAATCCTATGTACATATACTTATATCTCCAGATCAGCTCCAGATCTCAAACCTCTATGGAGATGGGAGATACTTGTGAGGTCACCAGTTGATGTATAAGGAAACAGAGCTACTTCTTCCCATTGTACCTATAGAGAGTTTTTGCAATGTAGTGATCAAGAAATTAAGCAGGGATCTAAGCAGTTCTGAATTCCAATTTCATCTTTCACTGAAGAACTTATCTTGAGCTTTTGTTATGTTTTTTAAACTCCAACTAATTTTTTTATGTATGCCCAGGGCCCCATTAAACTTTGCTTATTTTCTTTCTCTTTTTCTATATAAATTGTTATTTAAAGTTGCTATATGCAATATACAGCCCTATCAGGAAAAAAAATGCTGACACTATTGCATTTTTACTTTTTTTTTAAAAAAAGTTTGTCTACGTCTACAGGTAGTCCTTGACTTACAACCATTTGTTTAGTGACCCTTGGAAATTACAACAGCACTGAAAAAAGTGACTTATGACAATTTTTCACATGACCATTGTAGCATCCCCATAGTCACATGATCAAAATTCAGCCACTTGACAACTTGCATATATTTATGATGGCTGCCATATCCCGGGCTTATGTGATCATCTTTTGTAACCTTCTGACAAGCAAAGTCAATGGTACTTAACAACTGTATTACTAATTTAACAACTGAGATGATTCACTTAACAACTGTGGCAAGAAAGATCATAAAATGCAGCAAAACTCACTTAACAACTGGATTGCTTAGCAACAGAAATTTGAGATCAATTGCATTTATAAGTCAAGACACCCAAAAATTATTTGTTAGTGGGGGGGGATGTCACACAGGCATGATAAATCAATAAGGAGGGGTCTTAAGTGTGCTGCTCTGCTATAAATTCACCCTGCATATGAAATACTGAGATAAAGTAATATGAATCTTAACGGGTCATGCAAACATTTATGGTTTAAACTTAAACTTTGATCTAAATTGAGACAAAAAGTTGCAATATTATAAAAGTAATAGTAGATCCTCCTTCAACTGAGAATTTAGAATTTATTCATAAGAAAGTGCTTTTTGGAACTGGAAGCCAAAACATATATTTAATAAAGCTTCTCCAAAAAATCAGTTAAGACCTTTCTATGATTTTGCATGAAGATATACTATATATTAAGCACTGATTTTCTTGCTAGGTGCATATTCATACCAAGGCATCATCTTCTAACACCAGAATAGGCATGCTGTCCTATTGATTTATTACTTTACTAATCACTGTTTATTGTTTTCTTCTCAAAACAATGGAGCTAGAATTATTGTTTTCAGCATCAGAGGGGAAAAAAGAGATTTTTAATCTGATAAGAAACATTTAATGATGTGATATTTTTTTAAAACGTTGATACAGATGTGCTGCATGGTATGGCTGGATCACTTTTATAGTATAAGGAAAAAGATCACCACGTTTGCAAAATCTGCTGATGTTTTGCAGATTGTCTTTTCTAGCAGCCTTCCAGTACTTTAGGCAAAGTTAGAGTTCCATGCTGTTTGTGGAAGAAAATTGAACTCGACATTAGTTTTATTATAAATCTTAAAGTTCATCTTTTCCACATTTTCTACTCCTCTCACTCTCCAATCTAAAATTGCAGAAATTTTTATATTCTAACATCAAGACACCCCAAAAGAAATCAAAGCGATTTAGAATTTTAGATTATTGCAATTTGTCTTAAGAAACAAATAAATGAATGCTCTATATTTTTTGACAATGTACAGTATGCATTCCTTTATTCTTCACTGTGAAGTAAGAGCAGAAAACCAAGAAGCCTCAACTAGCTATTGTTTTTAATTCTAAAATACATGAAAATAAGGTTTCAGACTATTGTATGTCTTAATTCTGGCTTGTTAGAAAATTGGTAAACATAGTTTTGCAGCTGAGAAAAATATGGTAACATGATTAGTGTATGGTCATATTCTTAAAGATTCCAGATGAAGAGCAAATTTCTGCTCTATTCTCCTAATCCTAATAATGGTCAGTTTGGTGGTCAAAATATTTGCTCAGATGGCTGAGAGCAAAACACCCAAACGTAACCATGGCACCTTGCAAACTCAATTCCATAATGGATTTTGATTCCACATTTGACTACACACAGACAATCTTATTAGGAATCAATTTTGCAGAACTATTAGTAAAATTGTAGTTTAACTCATTCTTTAATTACTGACTGTTCAAGTGTGCAAATGGTTATTTTTTTGTTTGTGTTTGTTACACAGCTTTCAGGAAGAAAATATTTTTCAACTGGCTATCTAAATACTGATTTCTTATATTTGTGCATATGATAATGAAAAAAATCTATTGGTATTAGGAAAAGACCAATACTTTCTATAATAGCCAAACAATATTGCAAGAATTAATTTTGTTCTAGAGTAAATGGTTTGTCTATTGCCAGTCATTTTTGCAAAGCCCTCAGTGTTCCTTCCAAATGTGCAGCACAACTAAAAGGTTAATGGAAATACTTGAAGAGTAAAATGTCAAATCCACTTTTGAAATTCTCCCCAGTCAGTGATTTCTGTCTTCAAAATGTCTAAAGAGAATTGAAGACTTTAGGTTTCCTTACATTTCATTTCCAGAACTACTACATCATGAAATAACATCTCGAATTCCTGAAGCATATCTTAAAATTGGGGAATGCTACAAATACCTAAATGGCTACTAAATCTCAGACTGACAAAAAAAATTTACTCCTTTTTTGGCATATTAAACTACATTACATCTTACGTTACAGCTTACTATTGAAAAATAAGTCTTGTTTTTTTTAATAAAGCAGACTTTCCTCTCTCCTTGCTAGGTGTATGCATGTGTTTGTGTCTGTGGGCGAGTAATAAACGTTTGCCATTGGGGCATTGTAAAACTACAATTGCTAGTGGGTTTTAGATAGACATAACCAGTTAAAGGTGATTGAATATCAAGGGCTGAATGGTGGTTATAATGCTTGCTGTTGGGAGACTTCAATTCATTATTGTAACTGTAAAAGAACACTGCTTCAGTACAGGACATGGTTGTAGTATTGATTGAGTTTCTCAAAAAGTCTTCTCTTAGGATGCAAAGTGCAGTCAGATGTGCACAAACAACATTCAGCTCCCCTGATTCTGTCATGTGTTCCTTGTACCTCAAACTAAAGCAGCCTCAAGATACAGAAAATGCCTCCTTAGTTGAAGGCAGACAGAGCTTTAAGCCTGACTCAAGGGGGTTATGCAGATGTTGTGACCTTTCTTCCACAGACCAGATTTTACACTCAAATTGCCATTAAAGCTCTTTTTCCCTAGAGGCCCACAGTCAACTTGTGTGTTTTCTCCATTAGGGTTAAAAGTCAGCATGGCACCATGCCCGCCCTCCATACAAAATGGAATGGAACATAAATAAACTGTAAAATAGCCTTGTGTCTAAGGGAAACAACAGTGTTCGTTTAACCCAAGCATTTGCCGAATGAAGCATTTGCTTCATACAGCAAATGCTTCATTAGGATAATATGAGAACCTCGCTGCATATATAGAACAAGCATTGTTCCATTTCTGCTCCTATTTTCTTTTCTTTTCTCTCTCAGAAATAAGTTCATTTGTTGCTCATTCTGCAATATCTGGTTTTTTTTTTATTCAAATCTTCTCTTGCCCGAAGTAAACAAAGCCCATGAGGGTTATAAACAGTATCAGTTGAGGGATCTCATCCTTTTTATCTCACAATATATATCTAGCTAAAAGATTCCAAACTCCTCATGCAAATTTATATCTCAAGCCCCAAACCCCTCCTGTTATGCTACACTGAAGTGAATGTAAGGAATGAGTATGCCAAATCTGTAGATCTGCTACTCTTAGAAAACAGAAGGCCTTTGGATTGTATGTTATTTCCGGGCCAATTTTTAATTGCAAGATCCTTCTTCCTGAAAATTGCAACTGTGATCTGAAATAGGAGCAGTGTCTTGACTTTCTCTTTTTCCACCTCCCTTCAACAAGCCGCTTTTTGCTTTCCTGGAATTCTGCTTTGTTTTTCAAAAGGATGCAAAGTTCCCATCTCTTGGAAGGAGTGAGACGTTGAGGGATGTTCTCCAGGTATAGTGGTTGATGGAATAGTAGGGACTTTCTGGAGGCAGTAAGCAGGACTTCCTATTTCCAAAACAAAGATTTTGACCCATTTAGTGTTACTGTGGTAGTACACCCTAAGCTAAATGACCACTTAGTCCTGGGAAAGGTGAAAGGAAAACAAAAAAATGCAAGATAACTCTACCTTCATTCTGTTTCATTTAAAATGTGATGGAGAAATATTATGGCAGCCTTTCAAGACTGTTATTATACACATTACAATAATGTTCCAATAGCCCTTGCATTGGCTGCACTTCAACTTGGCCTACATAGAAGGGCTGGCATTTATTTTAGGTTAAACGTGTGTTGTGGGAACATACCTTCAGACTCCTATTTTTATTGGATTGCTCTGGAAAACAACTCAGGGCAGACAATCTCCCACACCAAGTTCCATATATAAAAGGCCATCAAGTGAACTCTACCATAAATGAGAATTTGAAACTACACAATGTCTCAAATTCTAGCAATTGAACTATGTAATTTCCCACCACATAATTCTTTTCTCTTAATTCATGAAAGAGTGTAGTTTTATTATAGGAATAGCATATTTGTTACAATAAACTTCACTTGAGTTGATTATACTTTTCAAAGGAAGTACAAGCAACATCTCCAATCTTAGCAAAATTATTTCTTTTAGATTAACTGTCTCTTGAGGCCAAGTCTTCAGGAGGAAGCAAGATAACTCCCTTTGTCATCTGAAAAAGAAAATCACACACACACACATTCCAGTATGACCCTTCACGTTAAATCCTATATAAAACATGTGCATGACCAATGGGAAAAGATACACAGAGAACATTTTTTAGAAGAAAAAAAGTTAATTACCAGAAACATTCTAAAATGTTCTCCTGATTAGAGGGAGTTCTTCTCACAAGCTAACAAAATTTGATACTGACAAATTGATTCTCAAGAGCGCTGTTCCTAAAACAAATGACAGTGGAGTACTCTATGATCTTTCACATGGATGTGGAGCATTCCACAGAAGATGAGATTAAAAGGAAGCCATCCTTCATTTCTGAGCTCCTGTGAATAAAAAAAAAAACTAGGAAAGGATAGCATTCTGTGGAACTTTGCCCTTTGGGATGTCTGATCCTATACATACTCACAGTTGGTATTTGGATTAATTAAAGTACAAGCAACATCTACTCTGGCCTTTTTGTAAGCCCAAATTGCTAACTAGTGTTTGATCCTGATTGCCTGGTCTTGGCTTAAACTAACTTATAAAATGTAATACCTTTTCTTCTTAACTCTTAAAATGCTTACAGCTCAACGGGGATATTATTTGAGATGCATAGGCTAATCCTAACCTACATTTGCAGGTCTTTGAGATAGCAAAACGTTTGTTCCACTGAAAGCTGCAGGTGGGGTAACCACATTTTCAATATGTGTTTTCTTTAATTGCATGGATGAGAGTGTGCTTGTGTAACTCACTGGGAGAAAGCTATTAGATCAAGTCTCCCCAAGCTAGTTCCTTTCTGAAAGGTTGGATTTCAATTGCAATACTAGCTGGAATTATAAAAATTGAAGTTCAGCACATTTGGAAGGCACCCACTGCAGAAGGCTGCATGGGAAACCAAGATTATTTTATCAGACCTCACATAATTTCTTTTAAATCAATTTTTAAGATAAGTAAATGTAATTTATAATTTATTTATTTATTTTATTCAGTCTTGTATGCCGCTCCTCTCCGGAGACTCGGAGCGGCTAACAACATGTATATAAAACATCAAATTTCAATACAAGTCCAAATAAAAATATCTAAAAAACAAACTAACACCCACTCATATTCACCATCCAATCCACAATCATCCCCAGGCCTGCCGGCAGAGGTAAGTTTTAAGGTTTTTACGGAAGGCCAGGAGCGTGGGAGAAACGCGGACTTCAGGAGGCAGTTGGTTCCAGAGGGCGAGCACCACAACAGAGAAAGCCCTCCCCCTAGGGCCCGCCAGCCGACATTGTTTCACTGACGGGACCCGGAGGAGGCCGACCCTGTGTGCTCTCACCAGTCATAGGGAAGTATGTGGCAGAAGACGGTCCCGTAAGTATCCTGGTCCCTTGCCATAAAGGGCTTTATAGGTAATAACCAACACTTTGAATTGCGCTCGGAGATCAATAGGCAGCCAATGCAGCATGCGGAGAGTTGACAAAATGTGAGCACGACGGGGCAGGCCCACAACCACTCGCGCAGCTGCATTCTGCACTAATTGTAGTCTCCGAACACTCTTCAAGGGTAGCCCCATGTAGAGAGCGTTGCAGTAGTCGATCCCGTTGCAGTAGTCAATCCTTTTGTCACCAACCAAAAGGACAGATATTATCCTATCACCCTTTTTCCAAGTACAGAAAGGCCTGGATTAAGAACAAGTTTGATTATCTAACTCTGATTTTAATCCAAATTTGTCACAACATTTATTTACAAATGGACTGTCTATTACTAAAAATGGTGGACATGTTCTCTTTCCTCAAACCAATGAGGTGCTAAAGCTGGACAATACCTTCAGATACCATTGAAAACCGCTGAAAAAAGGTTGTATGAGGGTTCAGCTTCCTGGAAACATTGTGCAGCTTCTGCAATTCATCAGCTCAATTCATCAACTCAACCATCTGCTATTTTTAGTAATTGGCAGCCCATTCATATCTAGGGGTTGTCATTATGTTTGACATTCTTAACTTGGGAAGAGTCTGTGATGGTCAATTTCACTCTATTTCTTTTTCTTCATATTACTTTTTTGATTATCAATGTTCTCACTCTTCTCATTTCAGGTTCTTCTAAAATTTGTCCTAACTTTTGCACAAGGAAATGTCCAGCTGACTCTTTTTGCTATGTTAGAATGCAAATAATTCCCATCTTAACATATTTGTTTTGAACTTGTCATTTACTTTTGAACAGACTCCCACATTCATTCAGCATTCGTTGATTTTTCACTTTACTTTTTCTTTTATCAACATTCATTTCTCAAATAGACATGCCAACTGTATTTAAATTGTAATATAAACTTTATTAAGCTCAAAGACCAGTATAAATTTATGTATATGTTTCTTTGACATACAGTACCCAACTCTCATTGCCATATAACAAATTGGCCAGAAGAAACCTGTCCTTCAGAACTATTTTTTTTACTCAGTTCCTTGCAACAGTCTACATACTGTTCAATTACTTTATACCAATATTTGAACATTTTATTTTTTTATTTTCTCTTTATTAATAAACATTCTCTAATCATTAAACATTACATTTAGTCTCACACATGCTCTGATTCCATCATACACATCTCTCAAGACATTCAGCAACACACATTCAGCATATAATATTACATAGTACAGGCATATTTGCTTTTAACATCAACAAATGTAGTTGATGTTAAATAGTTCTTTATCACATTCATATATTTCTGAATAACTTATTGAAGAGGGAAATCTCATCTGTCCACATCCAAGCATAGAGCTGTGCTTTAAATTTTGTCCTTTTAACCAGAATTTGACAATTACTTTCCAAGATACACTTAATAAACAAATGTCTATGGAGATTCTCAGTCATCCAGGTCATGGTTGTCCCAAAGATCTGTATATTGGGGAAACAAAACAACCACTTCATAAACACATAGCACAACATAGGAGAACAAACCCATCAGGACAAGATTCAGTAGTCCATCTGCATTTAAAAGACAAAGACCACTCTTTTGAAGACAGCAAACTCCACATTTTGCACAGAGAGGACTGCTGGTGTGAAAGAGGTGTCAAAGAGACTATGTTAAAACTGAACAGCCCTCTCTCAACAGAGGGGGATGGATATGACGTCATCTATCTACACAGTTCTTTCAGCAGTTCCAAGGCTCCACGCCCATTTGAACTACTCAAATGACCTTGAGGACTCAGATAAACTTCCAAGTGGCAATGACTCTCTCAAAGAATGCAAATGACCAGCTGTCTACAAGAAATATAAATTCTTCCATTCCCAACCATCCAGTCAGAGCTGAAGAAGCTTCTTGGATGAGAAGTGAAACATCTTCAAAGAAGGTTCCCTTTTGAAAAAGCACCTTTGGGACTTAATAAAGAAATTCCCCTGTAATTTTTGCATTCATTCTGGCTACCTTTCTGTTTTTCCCTATCAAGAATAACATTCCTTTCAATTCATTCTTGAATATATTGCTGACATAAACATATAAATCTTGAATATACACCCTTTGTCATTCCTTTACTTCAGACATGTCAAACTCGCGATGTTGGAGCTTTTTCTCCATTGCCGGCAATGGGGTGGGCGCGGTTTCTTCATGACGTGTCTGGTCCACGGGCCGGCAGTTTAACACTCCTGTTTTACTTTAATTTAATCGTAAATCACATTTATTTTTAATTCTATTCACTCTGTTGGAGCTTCTTGTTTAGCCTCTTTGCTGCTATTAAAAACTGATAACTGATATTATTATCAAACTTTTATTTTATTTATTCAATATGTATAGCCACCTATATCAGGTTTGTGACTTTGGGTGGCTCACATAATTAAAAAGCAACCAAATAATATAGCAATAAACAAAATTCAAAAATCAATAAAAGATAATAACCCTCCTTAAAATCATATTAAAAGCCAATTTAAAACCAAAATTACAACAAATAGAAAAGCAGGCAAGTGAAAATAATGGATAAAATCATCGGAACCATACCTGGATTTCCAGGTATGTTGACACAACCATGTTTTTAGACCTTTTTGGAAGGTCACCAAGATCATGGCTAATCTAAACTCCAGGGATGATTTCCAAAGGATGGGGTTGATAGAAGAAAAGGTTCTCCACATAGATCCTGTGAGGTGACACTCCTTAATGGATGGAACCAACAACATGCCTCTTCTGTCAGACCTAAAGGGATAGGTAGATGTAATAATAATAATAATAACAACAACAACAACAACAACAATAATAATAATAATAATAATAATAATAATAATAATAATAATAATAATAATAATAAAGTTGGGAGGGACCTTGGAGGACATCTAGTCCAACAGCCTGCTCAGGCAGGAAACCCTATACCATTTTGGACAAATGGTTGTCCAGTCTCTTCTTAAAAACTTCCAGTGTTGGAGCATTCACCACTTCTGGAGGCAGGTTGTTCCACTGATTAATTGTTCTAACCGTCAGGAAGTTTCTCCTTAGTTCTAGGTTGCTTCTCTCCTTGATTAGTTTCCATCTGCTGCTTCTTGTCCTGTCTTCAAGTGCTTTGGAAAATAGCTTGACTCCCTCTTCTTTGTGGCAGCCCCTGAGATATTGGAATACTGCTATCATGTCCCCCTTCGTCCTTCTCTTCATTAAACTAGACATACCCAATTCCAGCAACCATTCCTTATATGTTTTAGCCTCCAGTCCCCTAATCATGTAATCCGGGATCAATTCCGCATTTTCTAGGCCTCCATTAATCTTAACTGTTTCTTGCTCTCTGTGATAATATTCTTTGCAATTTTTCTCCCTGTATACATTATATAATGAATTTCTCTCAACATTCTTTGCAGCCATTATTCTCTATTTATTTTTTCATTCATATGCTCCTTCATTTCATAATTCTTTTTTCATACTTTCTATTAATGTAATTCCTCCCATTTCTGTGGTACTATTTAACATAATACATTTCACTTTGTTCCAAGCAGCTTCCTATTTTTCTCTTTACAGCCACTAATTCTTTCAATCTCTTAACATTAGCAATCAATCATCCTTTTAGATTTGTTGTCATTGTCTTACTATGTGTATTTATTAGTAAACTTACACTTAAGGTATGAATTCAGAATTAACAGACTTTTTTCTGAGTTGATACTCACCAGCTAGTTTTCATTCATTCTTCAATCTCCAAATGTTCCAATAATTACATCTGGATTTTCTTATCCTATTTACATCCATCCATTCATATTATCTAAAATAATATTTTCATCTGATTACATTCATGTCTTGATCTTTCATTATTGCTATTCAAAGAAGCATATAATGTAATATCACCAATCAATGGATTTCTACTTTCATATGCATCTACAACAGTCCAGATTACACCGATTCTTATTTTCTAACATATGTCTTGGGCCATTCTTTAATCAATTCCAAAGGGATGTAGCAGAGATAGGAAGCAATATTATTGATTTTCTCTCTCCATTCTTGTAAAACCCTGCATATTCCACACTCTTTTCACAGCATCTGAAATATTTCTGAATGGCATAGCACCTAAACAGGACTTCTCTATGTACAACCAACCAACAATTGCACTGAAAATATCATAAACCAAATGCTTTCCCATTGCAGCATTATTGGTATGATTTGACCCTACTTTTTTGAAGAGGAAACATTATTTGAAGCTATCCTGGACAGGGATGATCTGTGTACTATTGTTCAGCTACTTGTATCTTTATTTTTAGATTATGATCAAATGATCTAGGGGAGTGGGAAAGTCTCTACCTTTCTACTTTGTCCAGAAAATGAATTTAGTCATGTGACATGTGGTTTTTGGGTGCCATAAGACTGCAGTTTGTTGCCAAGTGTTTGCTTGTGACAGGTTGGGCCATAAACAACCTGAGAATAGAGTATGTGACAGATTTCCCACTGCACTACAGAGCTGGACAATTGCTGAGATTGTTGCAGTGGGTCTGTTTTGTGTGCTGTGATTTAAAAATTGTCCATCTTGCAGGTACTTTCTGTCTGTTTTCTTTTCATCTTGAGCATCATGAAGTGCCTAGTATAAGTACATTCTTTAGGAATCTATCGTTCATTTGTCTCTTCACTGGATCTCCTACAAATGTAACAACATAGTTTTGTTTTTGTTTTTTTTTGCTTTTGTATTCTTTTCCTCTTTCCTTTTACATTTATTTAAATATAAATATCCATTTATATATATTGTATTTTTTTCTGTGTTTTATTATTGCATTTAAAGTTTTTTTATTTTCCTCTTATAATTGTGCCAAAAGGTTGAATATACAGATACACACCCATTTGGTTGCATTTTTCATATGCAAGGATCCTGCACAATCTCTTCACCAACCCTTAATTACTATAATTAGAAATGTGCATCTCACTCCAATTAATAACATCAGTTTTGTGCAAAACAGTAATGATCAAGTGGTGGCCCTTGAGGCCCTAATTTCAAAATCCACCCTGCAGAATTGTCTCCCTCAGCTGTTGCTCAGGATAGAACAAATCTGAAAATGAAGGATCAAGAAATGAAGAAAAAAGATGAAGAGGAAAATAAATGAGAAATTGGTAAAAGAAAAGGCAAAAGAATAAATAACGCCACCCATTTTTGGCCTGGTGGCATCCTCTGTTACCTTACCTATCCATTGTTGATGTCAATTTATTCCCTCAGATTATTCTAAAAGCAACGTGCTGCTATTGTAAACAGTAGCTCTTTATCTGAATGAACTCCCTAAATATTATTCACCTTTGTTCCCATGGCTCTAGCCTACATATCGATTGCATCTTCAGTTGGTGATCTCTGAGAGTAGCAATTCCACCTTGAAATAAAACACTATTAACATGGTTAGTGCACTAATGAGTATGCCCTATGCAAGATGGACAATTGTAACATGAAAATAAAATCATTGGAGATGATGGAGTGTGCATTTAAATATTATTCAAAGGAATATTATTGACCCATTGCTCTCCCGAGTGGTTGCAGTCTGTCATGTAGATTCATGCTTAGATTCATATTGACGTACTGTGTGACATGAACTGTTGTTCTATACATTTAAAGAGCAATATTCCACCGATGGCATGTGCTTTGCTCTTTCCACACAGAAAGCAAACACTTAAGAACACAGCAGCTTTGAAATGGAAGGCACAAATCTTGACACCAAATATTGCTCACATTTTGCTTTCAGGGATAAAGCTATTTCTTTATTTATGAGGAAAATGTGAAAAGCACACAAAGCACAAAAACTAGTTAGGATATCCTCTGCTCCGCACCCCACCTACTTTACAACCTATTTTTTTAATACAGTGCTGTAAGAAAAATATAACATTTTATCCTGTCCTCTATGTCATGTTTCCAGAGTGCATTTTTATAGCTGTGTGAAGAATAAGGGTTATATGCAACAAAGGTTCCAGTACACTCTGAATGTAATAAACATCAAAGCAGGAGGGAACCAAATGCTTACAGAAGTCCTGAAGACATGGTACGGTAGCATTTTAGCCCCTGCTGTAAAATACCAAGGCATGAAGAGACTGAGTAAAACAGCACTTTGTAACAATATGATAATTAAGGGATTATAACCTGCAATATAACCTGTTCCTGTAGACAAAACAAAACAAAAACCTTTCCCTCCTGAAAATTACTCTGAGCATTGGTTGTTAGTTATCACCCATTACATCTGCTTCTGCTCAGAACAAGTGGATTGAGTTTGGCAACCTTGAACTCATCAGAACTATCTAGTTTATTATATTGTATTTTTTACAAACTTTAGGCTTCAACTACCTGAGCTCCAAAAGTACCTACAGTGATTAACCCTTCTCCCCCTTGCCCCAACCTTGGACATAATTAAGCTTTGCCAGTTCCCTCTTAACCTGTTCCTTTGATCTTTGCCATGATGATATGCAAAGCTCTCACTGTAAGGCCTCACCTTTTCCCATTGGTTTGGATTTTTGATAGCTCTGTACAGAGTTCTGAAGAAGCAAAATCTATTGAAGATTTTCTCAAGCTGTAGACAAATCCAGCTCAAAGATAGTTTTCTTTAAATAAATAAAAAAATCTACTATCAGCCAAAGAGTCTTCATTATTTCTCAGGACCCAAAAAGAAAATACCAATCCATGGAAATTCCAAAGGTCTGTGACTGACCTTTCTTTGGTTTTAATCACTGAAACTTCCCGACAGCTTAATAAGTTGAAGGTGCTGGATCACAGTCAAACTTAATAAGGCCCATAGCAGAGGGTTGGCCAGTCCTGATTGCTCCCATACGTCTTAGCACATCTGGTCCTCTGTCCTTGGGTGAGAACTATTTTCCATAACTTGCCTCATGCTCATCACCCTGTACATTAGCTGTTTTTATTAACCCATAAATGATAGACTGCTGTATTTTTGTGTGCGTGTTGGCAGTTTCCTGCCTTCAACCTGATGACAGAGATGATTGCTCCCTCCCAAACAGAATTACAGGCAGTGTGTTTTCAAACTCTCTCTCTCCTTTTTTTAATCCTTTCTAACCCTTATATCACTTTGAGTCATGTGGCTCAGCATAACCTTCAGCTAAGATATGATTAAACAGCTAGACCACAACTACAGGTTAGAAGAAGTATGATGTTAGAAATAAGAGGGGGAGGAAGGGAACTGCTCATCCCCACCCCCTTGTTTTTTGAACATGATTCCATTTTCTTAAAAAGGAGGGATATTAAAAAGTTGATAAAATATTAGTGTGACATATTTAAGGGTTCTCAACAAAGTTAATAACTCCAGAGATAGGTGTTGTTTTTGCCCAAGGTTGCCCTGAATAAAAAGCTCCTGCCACCACCTACTGAGCTATAGATAACAGTGTGACTGTCTTCTTTGTCCTTTCCTGAATACTTCAAAGCCAGTTCTTGGACGAGAGATGCAGTCCTTGAATATGCCAAAATCAGAGTACAGGCAGTTTAAAAAAGAAACATCTTTAAATAGAACCTCTCAACATCTAGAACAAATGATTATTAGATATAGTAATAGCAAATAATTATAATCTAACAATTCCTCTACATTCTCCCTCACTCCCTCGTTCTCTCACACTTCATCATTGCATTCTAACCTCTGTTGCTAGTTATTCCCTTATTAATTTTCATGTTAGAATTATACTGGGAAAAGATCCAATTGGGGAAAAAATAGAGACAAATATCCAATAGTTTTCTTTTAAAAAAACTAGACATATTTTGCTGATGTTGGGGAAGAGGGATAGAGTTGAAATCCTGGTTAAAACAGGAGGAAAAGGAGAAAAAAGAGAAATAACAAGCATAAAGTATATATAAATTTATATGTGTTTATAAATAGAAAAGTAATAGAAATCATCATGGAGAAGGTTGTTGATAGACTTCTTTGAGACTTTATCTTTCCCATCTTAAGTTCTGGGGAGAGGGAGTGTTAATCATTAAATGGAATATGGACTGGCTAACCCTTCAAATGGAGAATATCTTCAAATATATGACTTTGTTGTCCTATATAAAATTGGTTACCTTGTTTTCTTAAGCATGCCTTGACATTTATTGATTTAAAGCAATATCTTCCAGACTCTTTTGCTTTGATTTGTAAACTTTTAACTCATTTTAAGTTAAAGTTTTCTCTCTTTGACCCTGCAGTATTAAATATGAAGTCATTTAAATCAATGAGCTTTGCCTCTTAATGTAGTCTGTTTGCAATGCCAGAGTGCTGAATCAAAATGCTATAGGGATCCAACATAAACAGCGGTGATGAAAAAATAATGAAACATGAATTGCATTGTCACAATATGAATGCCAGCATCCTGACAACATGAATATTAGCACTCTGATATAAAAGTCACATGGTTTGCATCGCCATGTCAAGATGTACATTGTGTCATCTGTCCTCCATTCCTGTATAGATATCTACTCAAAATTTAATGTCTTTCCATAGTCATTTTTGTTTTTCTGAAGTGAGAGTAACATCTCAGGCATAAATTGCATTTGCATATGATAGGAAACTTTTATTAAAGCTTTATGACTTGGTGAAATTCAAGAAAGCCTACATCTTCAATCTTGATTTTTTTGCACTTGTGTTGGGAGCACCAAGGTGCTTCCAGTTGAAAGGATTGGCCAGTGACATTACAATTGTCCAGGGGATACCCACTTAGGAGCTTCTTTCATATCTCCAGCAGGAGCTGGAGCAAAGGACCCTACTGCAGCACTCAGGTCTCGAATGCAAGCTTGCTAACATACAACCCAGCATCCTAACCATTGTGTTCCTCTCAACCTTGTTATCCTTTTTTTTTTTTTAAGTATTGAAGTCTCACTAGTAATTTATTGATCCAATAACATCAAACAAAGTCAGCCTATGGGAAAAATTCTGTTGATGTGACTACAAAATTTATAACACTTTAGCTTTTACATGTTCATTCTTCAATTTCACCAGGCTTGCGAATATCATCTATCTTCAGAATCATTCTAACCTTATTCATGTAGAGAAGATTTTTTTGTATTTATTTATTGTTTTATCATATAGAATAAAATACAAATAATAAAACAAACAAGCAAAATGAAACAAAAGCATACATTCAACCATAACAACAACAAAGAAAAAATAGTGTACAAAAAAGAAGAAAAAGTGGCCAATTAAATTTAACATTTAACATGTAAAGGAGATATTTCGAGCAGCTGTTTTACTCTTATTATTGTTAGACCTTCTTTTTGTCTTAGGTTGCTGGCCACAGGATATACCATCCAAGTCCTGGATGCCCAAACCATATTCTGGACTTCCAAAGAAAAACAGGACATGGAAGTTTACTTTCCTGCATGACACTAGTTATGGTTTCCATTGATAGACCTTCTCTTAGAACCACTACTTTGACTTCCCCATAGTACTTGACACCTTTCTATTCCTCCACTAGTGGACCAGTAGGGGAGCGAGGAAGAAAAACACACTACAAAACACTACAGTTTTACTGTTCTACTAGTTACTTAGTTCAGAAGTGGAAACTGGAAGAATTATTGTCAGTTTTACCTCTGAGTCCGATGTTTCACCTTCCACTAATGAACCTCAGTCAATTCAGCAGTGCAGAATGAAATGGCATGGAGGGCATCCATTCCAAAGTGATTGGAAAAGAGGGTTCTTTCCCAGTGCAATGTACAGTAACTAATTGGAGTATAGAAGCAGTTGTATTCAACTAAATAAAGCACAGCAGGGACTCACCCAGCAGACCCATCCTTGTATGGTTAGAAGACTGTTTTTGAAGTAGAGTAAAAAAAATGCAGAGAGAAGTTGTCTTTGCAGTGGGGTGGGATAGAATGAGGATGGTGTCAGGTGTTTCTTTCTTCAAGAAACAGCAGGCTGTAAGCAGGATGTGCAGGTGGGTCCTCAGACTCAAGAGTGAGAACTACTAACTTTAAGTAATACAAGATAAGTTATTCAATCAAGAGATTTAGTTTAGTGCCCAAAAAACAGAGTCTATTTGAGACTAAATCTAATTGCATCTGAATTAACTGGGTTGTTTTTTTAATCAGAGAATTTGCGTGGCATGCTTACACATACCAAAGCAGAACTTGGTCTGCCCCTTGAGACAGAAGCAATTGGAATTTGTTTTGCCTGCTGTAGGACTGCCCCAAATATTGGGAAGGAACATAGGGGGAGGGAGAGGAGAAAAGGGCTAGGACAGTGGTTCTCAACCTTTTTCAGGTTGAGACCCCACTTGCGCCGCCCATGCGTGCCGTGACCCCGACCCAAGCGTGTGCGCACGCGCGCGACGTGCCGATCCGCGCATGCGTGGCGCGCGCGTGATGAAAAAAAATAAAAAAAACAACAAAATAAAAAAAACAAAAACAAAATGGCGGACCGCAACGGGCCAATCCGCGCTTGCGCGGCGCACGCGCGATGGCCCGAACCGCGCATGTGTGGTGCGTGCACGATGCAAAAAAAATTTAAAAAAATTTAAAAACAAAATGGCGGACCGCGGTGTCTGGCGACCCCTGTGAAACGGTCATTCGACCCCAAATGGGGTCGCGACCCATAGGTTGAGAACAGCTGGGCTAGGAGATACCATGGGCAGATCTGGAAACTCACTTCAATTCATTTATCATTATAAGTGATATAGCTGGGAGGTGTTCCTTCACCAATTCTTCTTTTTTTACTACACACCTAATTCTAGGTGATCTCTAAAGCATTGCTCTTTCAGGAGAACGTTTAATTGACATTATTTCTTAGAGGAACCGACCATGATATTTTCTTTGGAATTCCTGCAATGTTTGGAGTGGCAAGAATGATACAGAGTCTAATTCAGATTCTGACAAATCATGCCGTTATCTCCAAGCCTTGAAAGAAATCCCTTATTAAGTCAATTGCAGGAAGAACCTATATTAGGTGACACAACATGTCATATACAGATACAGTACTAGACACACATGATGCTGCTAAATATAAATATATCCATTTGTTTTCTTGTTAAAAATGGTTATATGTATCTCAGCATTATTCATTTTGCCATTATTTAATATCTTTTTACAAAATGTCCATCCACTTAATTAATTTGTAATCCAATATTCTTCTTAGTGCCCTAATATTTTTGACACCTTATACAAGCAAAACATATTGCCCCTTTTGTTGTTTCTGAAGTTTGAATGAATGCTTACATGTGCACATATGTGCATTAAGCATGTTGTTTTATCATACCTATTTCTTTTAATTTTTGATTACAATTGGTAAAAACCTTCACTGATATTTTTCCTATTCTAACATTGCTTTCAGCAACATAATCTTCAAAGACTTCCAGAACTACAAAAAAGGGATTCACTCAACTACAGATCATGTACCCGTGTTTCCCCGATAGTAAAACACCCCCGATTGACAGACGTATCGGGGGTGTCAGGGGGGTCGGCTAATGTGAGCCGTACCCCGAGCGTAAGACGTATATCTTACTTTCGGGGAAACACGGGGGCGGAGGGGAGGGAAGATGGACGCGCTGCAAGAGCGGAGCATGGCGGGGGGAACGGAATCCAGAGCTTTGCACCGCTCCCCTCCCCTCCCTTCCCTGCCCCGCCGCCGCCGCTCACTCACTCACCCCGCAGCAGGGGGACGAGGGGAGGCGCACCGGGAACCTCTCCTTGGCGCAGGGAGCTTCCTTCTGGCTGGGGCAGCAAGAGACCGGGAAGAAAACCCGCCCCTCCAGCTCGCTCACTCACTCACCCGCGCGAGCGAAGCCGGGGGAGGTTCGCGGAGTCGTGGAAGAGGTTAAGTTCCAGGCAGGGCTCCACCAAACGCTCTGGATTGGCTTCGCAATTGGGAAGCTTCTGCGCCCGCAACTGAAGCCGGCAGGCCAGGGGGGAAAGGGCCGCGGGACCCCGCCTGCGAAGAGCCCCGGCGAGGCCCCGCTCGACCGGCACCCAGGCCAGGAAGGGAGGGGAGGGGAGGGGAGCGCCGGCCGCCCCTGCCACACAGGGTCCAGCCACCAACGCCTGGGAAACGCCGGTCCTTGGAGCTCCTCTATGCAGCCACCGCCCGCCCTCACCGCCCCTTTCGTCGCTTTCCCATTCAGGCGGCTGCGCTGTCACCCCGCCCAAGCCTCGCCGCTGGGCCCCGCGGAGCCGCTTTCCCGGGCACCGATTGGCGAAGCCGCTTGACAACCACAGCCGGGCCGCCGCCGCCGCCTCCTCCTCTCGGGCCTAAGAAATGAGCAAAGATATCCACCGGCACGGGCCGCATTTGTAGGCGCTGGTGGCCGCAAGCCACGGACAGGCTCTTCCTCCTCCTCTCCCACACCCCTGGGAAGCTCCTGCCGCCATTTTGTGCGTCTCCCTCCTTCACCCCGATTTTCCCTCGGAGTCGGTGACTCGGGAAAGGCCCGCCCTGTAGGTGAGTCTCTCTCACTCGGCGTGGGGCGACTCCGGGGAGTGAGTCGGTGGGTCATTTTGCTTGGCCACCGAGGCAGGGCTTCGCTGGGTGGCGACGCTGAAGAGACGAAGGGGTTTGCAATTTTTTTCCAATAGAAGCCGTACCCCGAAAGTGAGACGTATTGGGGGTTTTGAGGATAAAAAGAAAGTAAGACGTTGTCTTGCTTTCGGGGAAACACGGGTATTATAATGGGAGACTGGAATGGTGTCATAGAGGTCGACCTGGATAAAAAGAAGACAGCACCAAACCCACAAAAACACTCCAAGTTGCCTAAATCCTTCTTTGACATAAAGGATGACTTAGAACTGATAGACATTTGGAGGGAAAGACATGGCAAAGAGCAAGAATTTACCTTTTTCTCAGACAGACACCAATCATTCTCTAGAATTGACTTTATATTAACAACCAGCGACTTGCTTGTTAGCCTAAAGAAGGTGAAAATCCTACCCAAAGTACTATCAGACCATAACCCGGTGTGGATGGAATTAAGACATGGACAGAAACCTAGGAGGTCCTGGAGAATTAATGAAAACCTGTTTAAATACGATGAAAAGGTGGATGAATGCAAAAATGTTATGAAGGAATTCTTTAGCATAAATATGAATAAGGAGACACCTATAGAAATGATATGGGACGCCAGCAAGGCATACATGCATGGGATTCTCATGGACATGAACAAAAGGCACCGTTGCAAACAAGAACAAAAAAGAAAGGAGTTAGAAGATGAGATAAGTAAGAAAGAGCAACTATTAATAAAAAGACCAGAGGACAAAGTCACCAAAGAGGGAATCAAGATTTTAAGGAAACAATTTGACTTGTTGATGGCAGATCAAGTGGCAAGGAATATACAATATGCAAAGCATAGGACATTCCGTAATTCCAATAAACCTGGTCGGTGGCTGGCTTATATATTAAGGAAGAAGCAAAAATCCCACATAATTGAAAAGATAGAGTATAAAGGAAAGGAAGAGTTTCAACAGGAAATGATCAAGAAAACTTTTACAGAATTCTACTCCAAGTTATACGCTGAAGAGAAGACACAAGACAAGGAGATAGATAAGTTTCTGCAAACTGAAAAGTTATTGATAATCACCGATGAACAAAGAGATAGTCTGAATGCACTGATCACGCAAGAAGAAATACTTTCAGTGATTAAACAACTGAAAAAGGGAAAATCGCCTGGGACGGATGGATTAACAACGACCTACTACAAGTATCTCTGAGAGGAAATGATAGAACCCCTTAGAGAGCTATTTGTCAACATACAAGAAGGTGGTCAAGTTCCACCGTCGTGGAAAACAGCCTACATCTCTCTAATCCCTAAAGAGGGAAAAGACAACGCTCAACCAGAAAACTACAGACCCATCTCGCTATTGAACACGGATTACAAAATCTTTGCAAAAATCTTGGCTAACAGATTAATGACAGTGTTACAAAAAATAATTCACCCGGACCAAACTGGATTTATACAAGGATGTCAGATGAAAACTAATGTAAGACAACTGCTGAACATAATAGAGTATTTGGAAAGGCATAACCAGGTGCCTGCTACTCTCATGTTTGTAGATGCAGAAAAAGCCTTCGATAGATTGAATTGGCCGTTTCTGATAAAACTGATTGGGGGGATGAAAATGGGAGAACAGTTTATTAATTCCATATTGGCAATTTACCAGAAACAAACGGGCCAGATCATTGTGAATGGGGACTTAACAGACTCATTCAACATAGAGAAACGTACTAGACAGGGATGTCCGCTATCCCCCTTGCTGTTTGTTTTAATGCTGGAGATGCTACTGAACAAGATAAGAGTGGCAGATGACATAAAAGTCATACAGATTAGACAACAGGACTACAGACTATGTGCCTTCGCGGATGACCTGCTGGTGACACTGGCTCAACCAGCACAATCAGCCAGGAGACTGATGGAGATACTGAAGGACTATGGTAGGGTCCTATGGTAGGCTTCAAAGTAAATATATCTAAGACGAAGATGCTAGTTAAAAATTTAGATAACAACTCAAAACAGGACTTAGAAAGAATAACGGGCTGTGAAATAGTGAAGAAAGTTAAATACCTAGGAGTGGAGATTGAAGCTACAAATGGGAAATTATATAAAAATAACTATGAGGTGTTGTGGAACAAGATACAAACAGATCTGGTCAGGTGGAAAACATTACAACTGTCTCTGCTGGGCAGGATAGCGGCAATAAAAATGAATGTATTGCCAAAATTTCTATTTCTCTTTCAAATGCTACCTATACTCAAAAAGGATGTGGACTTGGACGAATGGCAGAAGGGCATTAACAGATTTATTTGGGATGGCAAGAAACCGAGGGTTAAATTAAAAATCATCCAGGATACAAGGAAGAGAGGTGGTTTTAAAATGCCCAATTTGAAGTTATATTACTATGCTGCGGCGCTGGTGGCACTGAGCGACTGGATTAATATAACGAATGACAGAATACTGAATGTTGAAGGGCATGGTTTACTATATGGCTGGAACGCATACCTAGTGTATGACAAGAAGGTGGACAAGAGCTTCAGGGAGAACCCACTGAGAACCCCGCTGTTGTGGGTCTGGAAGAAATATCAGTACCTACTACACAAAAAGATTCCCATCTGGACGATCCCCAGACACGCAATAGGGGACATAAACATAATACAAGGTCAGGATGTGGTGCCCTATAGTAAACTTGTAATGGAAGAAGGAAATGTGTTTTCGTTAAAGCCATCAAATACGCTAGCAGATGAAGGAATAGTGTGTACCTGGCTTTCATATTTGCAACTGCAGTCTAGATGGCAAAAAGACCTGAAGAAGGGTATATCCATAACAGATGAGAATTTAATTGAACAGGTTAGAGAGCAGGGGCCCATGCATATCAAACGAGTGTACAGTGTACTGATAGAAATTGACTCTGAAACTGTACTAGTTAAGGACTGTATGGTAAAGTGGGAACAAGATTTTGGGCAACCTATCACGATGGAAACGTGGGAGGGAATCTGGGTGAGAAATGTAAAATTTACACAAGTGCAACATTTAAGGGAGAACTTTTATAAAATGTTCTATAGGTGGCACCTAGATCCGAAAAAATTATCGCATATCTATCCAGACATCCAACCTAAATGTTGGAGGTGTGATAGTATGGAGGCCACATATTTTCATGTATGGTGGACATGTAGAAAAATTAAAGCCTTCTGGAGAAAAATATGGTGGACACTCCAAACCATTTTGAAAAAGCGTATTGAATTTCTACCTCAGGTGTTTTTATTAGGGATCATAAAAGACTGCACTACCACAGAGACGAACTTAATTCTGAACTTGATCACAGCAGCGAGACTGTTGGTGGGACAATACTGGAAGAAGCCAGAAATACCACCTATAGAAGAATGGACTTTGAAAGTAATAAATTTGGCACAAATGGCTAAAATATCGGCATATCTGAAGGATCGCTCAAATGAACAATATATGATAGACTGGAAACAGTGGATAGACTACATACAAGAGAAACACCAATCAAAGAAAATGTACCTGGCTTATAGTTAAATCTTGACATAAGGAGTGAAGAATGTTTACAAATTTAAATCGATTGTATTAAGTTGGATAGCAGTTAGCTTGAATCTTCCCCTGGTTTACATATACAAATATTTATCTATTGATTATTGGAAGATATATATCAAATAGACTAAGAATGTACTTGTTGAAGGGATGGGTGTATCGACATAAAAATTATTAATTTTAATAAGATGACTTGTTTGTTTCATGTCCAATGGATTGATCTGAAAAGAAGTGAAAGTTAAAATTTTTAAAATGTAGTTGGTTTATAGTTAAACTTGGATATACGGAGTGAAGAAGGTCTACAAATTTAAAATGATTGTATTAAGTTGAATGGCATTTAACTTGAATTTTTTCTTTGTTTACATGTACAAATGTTTATCTAATAATAATTTTTAAAAAAAGAACATGTGCATTTACATGCACATTTTACCCTTAATTATTGCCAAAATGACTTCCAGAGTTCTGATTGGAGAGAATATCCTGTCTACTTCATACTCTATAATTCCACAATCTCAGATGATCTGAATACAGTACAGTATCAAAGCTTGCTGGTAATATATCATTCCTACAGTAAGACCATACAACTGGACACAGTAACCAGTGGCACCCATAACAAAACACAATTAGATCAAAATAATGAAACATGGACTCAGTCTTCATTGAGTGAATAGTCCAATTATGCAGTGCCACCAGGCATCTGATCAAGTTGTATCATTTGTTTTCTAATGTCAATGATGCACACAGGATGTCACCATTGCCCCCTTGTCCCCGACAGCAAAACAAGTAATAGAAATAAGAGGGGAAAGAAATAGATTCAGATTTGAACCCTTGCAAAAATTCATTAGATATTCACATTTGAGCCTATTTTCTATATATTCACCACAGTGCAAAATAACAGTTTGAGGAAGAACAATTTTAACTGGGTAAATTGTTAGTTACAATAAACGGTGGGCATATTCATCATTTATAGTACCCTGTTACAATATATGCACATATTCTGTGAGATGCTACACATTGAAATCTAATGCCCCTTAATTCAGGGTTAATAACAGCACAGAATGATTAATTTGGGTGCCAACAGGCTCGGACTCAATCCCGACAAGACGGAGTGGCTATGGGTTTTGCCTCCCAAGGACAATTCCAACTGTCCATCCATTACCCTGGGGGAGACGTTTTGTCCCCCTCGGAGAGTGTTCGCAACTTGGGTGTCCTCCTCGATCCACAGCTAAGTTTAGAACATCATTTTTTGGCTGTGGCGAGGGGGGCATTCGCCCAGGTTCACCTGGTGTGCCAGTTGTGGCCCTATTTGGACCGGGAGTCACTCCTCACAGTCACCCATGCCCTTGTCACCTCGATATTTGACTACTGTAATGCTCTCTACATGGGACAACCTTTGAAGAATGTCCGGAGACTGCAAGTAGTCCAGAATGCGGCCGCGCGAGGCGTCTTGGGTCTCCCAAGACATGCTCATATCACTCCAGCTCTCCATGAGCTGCACTGGCTACCAATTGGTCTCCGAACACAATTCAAAGTGTTGGTTATGACCTATAAAGCCCTTTAAGGCAATGAACCAGGATACTTGCGGGACCGTCTTCTGCCTCATGAATCCCAGCGACTGGTTAGGGCACATAGGGTTGGCCTCCTACGGGTCCCGTCTGTTAGACAATGTCATCTGGCGGGGCCTAGGGCTAGGGCCTTCTCCGTTGCTGCCCCAGCCCTCTGGAACCAGCTTCCCTCAGAGGTTCGTACTGCTTCCTCCCTCCTAGCTTTCCGGAAATTGTTAAAGACCCATTTATGCCGACAGGCTTGGGGCGTATGAGCTGTGCTCTGCCCCGGGCCTAGGAGTGTCCCTCCATCAGCAAATGTGATTTGAATGTGCTTGTATGTTGTATGAATGGGATTAATTTTATTGCATTGTTTGTAAGCCGCCCTGGGTCTTAGGAGAAGGCCGGCATATAAGTTAGATAAATAAATAATTTGGGGCCAATTATTAGCTCATGCCTTCCTTAGGACTATTAGCAATACTGTCAGTATAAGTAGTCCAGTGATCT
This sequence comes from Bothrops alternatus, assembly GCA_034064705.1. Lineage (NCBI taxonomy): Eukaryota > Metazoa > Chordata > Lepidosauria > Squamata > Viperidae > Bothrops > Bothrops alternatus. The sequence goes on along the minus strand of JARGCV010000016.1, from coordinate 3,381,711 downwards.
TAACTTTCCTGATAAGCCTATGTCACTGAATGAATCAGTGTGCAAAGATGATGAAAACATCAATCCCAAAACTATTTCCAACAAAACTGCTTTCATGTTTTCCATCTCAGTGTGCAATGGAATGAGGTTGGAATCCTTCTTTATTTTGAACCTTTCAGTGCTCACACCACACCACATAACTTCATTAATCAACTCGCTGTACCTCCTTCAGGAGATATTACTAGCTGATGATGAACAACTGTTTGCATAGTTGAAAACTACTTGGAAGCCAAAGAAAGCATATGCTAATCAGCTCTCTCAATGCTGTGTGCAGCATTGTTTAATTTAGGGTAAGTTCTAAAACCTTGCATCCTCCCCACTCTTTTCCTCTATTCTTAGCAGCTGCTAGATAAATAGTTGTAGTCAAGGGAGTTGGTCTGAAGGATATTCCCCTATGCAGCTGCAGATAAAAGGCAGGTTTTAGCAGATGTAGGACAAAGAAGTGGAATTGTTTTTAAATTCTGGGCTTTTTGCCACAGGAGAACTTTTGCTCAGTCACAAGGTCTGAAGCAATCTATTTTTTATTTTATTTTTATGCTTGTCCCTTTGGATTCATTGCTGTATTGGTGAATAGATATGCAACACAGCCTTGCTCTATTCTTGATATGGTGGTTTAAAGGACTGATGATTGAACAGGTGCAAGAGATGCAACGTCTTGAATACAAAGAGCCTTCTAAGTGAGCATGAGGACAATGTGAGACCTCCTTTTTCTCTTGGATGACTTTTTCAGCAGTTGTGAGAATCTCTTGGAAGCCCACTCACTCAAAAGTCAAGAAAACCACTGAAAGAGTGACTTTGGTAGCCACCCTAAGAGTGCAAAGTCTTTCCAACACATGAAGTGCCTTAGAAGTTTGAAATATTGGCTGAAAATGCAGGGTAGGGTCAGATATCAAGAATATTCTACAGTAAACATCCAGGCCATTTATTAGTATATGGGCCTTTTTCCATAGATGAAATTGACCAAGGGAATAAGATCATTCTCATACCTTCCCAAGGAATACCTTCCCAAGGAATCGTCTTTTTAAAAGATAATTATTGAATGCTTCTACTTTTGTGTGCTTTAATATCAGTATAGTGAATGCTTATTGGAATGCAAATCTTATTAACAATTGGCAAAATTATTGTCTTATTTATGTAATTTGATCATCAAATGGTGAACAGGAGCCATGATACATCTGGGCTCTTATATATTTTTGGTTAGGAGCTACCCAGAGTTTGTTATAAGATGGGGAGGCTATATAAATGGTTTAAATAAATAAATCTGACTACAGATAATGCAACTAAAATAGACCAAGTAGGAAATAACCAGCTGGGCGACTTTGGGGCCAGTTCAACTCATCTCACAGGATGGTTGTTGTGAGGAAGGAGGAGGTGAAGCAAGTATTAGTTTTGTTCACCACCTTGAACTACTTATAAAACATAAAGGTGGGATACAAATACAATAAAAATCTGCTAATGATGCTATACAATTGCAATTAGGAAATTACTACCTTTACATTTCCAGTATAGAAAATAAGCAATTAATATCCTTACATAACCTACTCTAACTTTTAGCATTGCTAACCTCTAGTGGTAAAATTTATTTCCCTTTTAATTAACTCCAAGGTTAACATCAGATCCACAATCAAGTAAACAATACCCCAATCAAGAAACTGCAAAGAAGCCAACAGCAAACAGCCCAACCAAAGAATCTCTAAGACCACCCACACCAACACTGTTAGTCAAGCCACTAGAATATAAACTGACAGCAATCAGCACTCCTTACTAGCACTGTTGATGTTACGTAGTTTGGGTAATAAAATGTCTGCAAAAAAAACAAGCTCAGAGAGCACCAAGGACGCTTCATGTCAACCTTGAGCTACAAATATTCTTCTGTATTAGTTATTTCCCTTTACCTTCCTTAAAAAAAATGAATATATGACAATATAAAAACTTTATCTTACTAAATACAATAAATCTTGGAGGCAGATTAAAATATTTCAGCTGTTATCTATAGTAAATATTTGAATTCATTAATGTGATCATTAAAGTAGCCACATCCATTTTCTAAGCTCATACCTAAAAAAAGTCAAATGGCTTAACGAGTGACAGATAAGTGTTGTATTTTATTGAATCCTAAATTATTAGAAAAATATCATTTTGCCCAGTTGCCAAGCACCGAAAATGTGATCATGTGACTAGAGGGAAGTAGCTCAGGAGAGATCCATCATCATTTCAAATGGCGATAAGTCAAAGACAATTTGTATCTTAGACATAAAGCCAGTGAGTTTGTGCCAATCACTTTCTCTCAAGCCTGAAAAGCAGGCAATGAAAAACTACTTTTGAAATCTTGCCCAGAAAACTGCAGGAACTAATCCATACAATTGCCAAGAGTCAAGTCTGACTCAAAGATAGTCATAGAAAAAAGAGGAAATTAAATAGCATAAGTGAATATGGTAATAGATTCACATATCTGAACTAAAATGATGCAATTGAACAGGTTCACAAAGGTTCATTTGGATAGTGGTGACAGCATTAAACTTACTGGTCAGAAATTCCATCTTAAAATGTTATTGGTAATGTTCCCCTGAGAACAGTCTACCAAAGGAAAGCAAGCTACTTTTGGCATAATGGCAATATCAGTTTAATCCAATAGTACATTTATTGATGGATTGTTATTGTTTTTTTAAATAGTCCCAGTCCTTGACAAGTGTGGTTTAAGACAATTTCCAAGTTGAACTTTTCTGTTATAAATACTGTTCAGATTTCTATTCCGATTAACAATGCTATGTAGCTAATACAGTATGTGTATTAGATATATAGATCTGGAATTTAGATTTACAATCACTGCTCTTGAATGTACATACAAAAAAGTATAATATTTGTGAATTGAATCAGTATAGTTACATGTAGCATGTGGCATAAGAAAAAGAAGGAAAATCAAGTTTTCAAATAATCAAGCAATCACATTCATTAAATTCGTTAAATGCAAACTTTATCAAATAGTCTTATTTAGAGGTAAAATGTGCGGTTTGGAAAACTTGCTATGTTTCACCATTTTACGGTAATAGATAATTTAAATATGGAAAATACAATCCTTGGGAAGAGATTTTTTGTTGTATTTCTAAGGAAAATGATAGGTTGCTGTGCTAACAGAATAGAAAAAAATATGAAATTTATTTGATTAAGATTAAAATATATGTTGTTATTTTTGGTAACTCTTAATGTACTTTTTCTGATTAGCAATGAATGACAAGACTTTATAACCTGTTTATAGATGAGATAAAATATGAGAAAGAAGAGACATTTTGTTGAAATGTCAGAGAAATTGTACTTGTCTTGATGAAGAAGGAAATAATTTCTTTATATATTTTCTCTTTTTTCTTTTTTCTGCACTTTTTCTTTTTTATATTTTTCTTAGTTTGTATTAGTTTTTTATTTTTGTATTTTCAAACTTTAATAAAAGTTATAAAAAAAGAAAAATACAGTCTTTATAAGGTCAGTCAAGAATTTTCATTAAAGGAAAATATATAAGATCACAGAGATATTACATATGAAATATATTTCATTCATTCAAATATTGCAATGGTAAGATTACCCAAATAATAGAATTTTAAATTTAAATCTTTGGGAATAAATTCTCTAATTCAGGGTATCTGGTTGAATGGTGTCGTTCTGGGATATCTTTAACTAATAAAACAATGCTATAGTGTTGAGATCCAAATATACCAATAAAGTATTTGAAATTACATTCAAAGGCTCTGAGTCAACTATGGCTTTTATCTCTATCAGTTCAACCTGTGATTAGGATAGTTTATGATTCAGTGTTAGATACACATGCATTGTGAACAGATTCAACTCCAAGCTTATAAAGTTAAAAGGTATAGAACATTATGGAAATACCTCTATATTTGAGTTTTGAGCCATCACTTTAATTAGAATACATAATACAAGGTTTATTCTTAAAAATATGTGCACATAATTTCAGATTAAGGACTTGTGAGTACATTGTGGAGCAATCCTAAACCTTAGATCTGTTGACTGGATGTAACTGAACCTAATAGTAGGATAAGAAAAATATGGGAAGAGTAAACAGGCAGAGATCCTTGTGGGGGAAAAAATGCTTCCCACAGTTCCATCATCCAGATTTTGTAGTGCAATGATGTACATGTTCAAAACTGTCCTCAAATATTATATGCAGTATTTGTGATGAGGGAAAGGAAGAAAATGAATTCTGAAATGCCAACAATTGAGAATTTAGCTAACTAACCCTGTTAATTAAATGCATCAAGGTGGATAGCTTTCTGCAAGCCAGTATGCTGAAGGCATGTTGGATCAACTTCTATAATCCATATGTCTGAATGCTGGCAAAACTGGCATAGAATAAAGTCAACAGTCTTCTGGATATCAGATTGAAAAGGCTGCATTGCACCATATCATTGAAAGACTAAATTTACCTACTATTTAAACCATGGACTGTTTTATCACATGTTATTAAATAAGTCAAACAAATAACATTATGCCTTGTAGAAGTTTGTGAAGCCTCCAAATGCCTATATTTCTATACAATTTTCATTGGAATCCCTATATGTACTTATGATATGTGTGTGTGTGAGAGACAGAGAGAGAAAGAGAGAGGGGGACAGAGAGAGAGAGAGAGAGAGAGAGAGAGAGAGAGAGAGAGAGAGAGAGAGAGAGAGAGAGAGAGAGAGAGAGAGAGAGAGAGAGAGAGAGAGAGAGAGAGAGAGAGAGAGAGAGAGAGAGAGAGAGAGAGGACTTGCTTGGATTTTCTATCCAAACTTGACTCTATATTGAATATGCTGTTTTCCTTCAAAAGGAAAAGACCCCATTTTTTGAGGTTTTACCATTCACAGAGTTGAGAATGATTAATAAGTGTTGCACATAGCTTTTCAAAAGCATAAATAAGATGCATCATTCACATTAAGGATAGCATTTTGTGGAAGATTTATAGATTATTTGACTTCATAAAATAATAATATTAAGGATTTCCATGAGCGTGTAACAAATTAATAGGTCCACATAAAATATTTTTAGGAAAAACATCTTTAAATTATTTTCTCAAAAAAAAATTAAGAAGTGACTTTGTTTTCAAACATCAAAGAAGAAGGACATGTATCAACTCTACCAAAATCAAAATGGATACGTAGCAAGACTACTGTATTCTAAACAAGTAGATTGTGATGGTCAAGTGCCATCTTTTTATTCAAATTTGTTTGGAGACACTGCAGAATTTTTCCCTTATGTATTGTGGTTTCTTTTTTAATATGTCCTATTGAAGTTCTTACATTGTTAAACATGATATGTCTTCCAACCAAAGCATCTAATCAACAATATGTTATATTAGTTTCCTGTGTCATCCTACATGTCTGATCCACTGCTCTGTCATACCTCTTTAATACTAACACTGGAGCCAGGCCAGAAGTGGAATACATCGTAGTCTAAAATTACTGAAGGTGGCTTCAGCATCAGTTGACCAGGATAGTCCTCTGTTTTTTTGTTGGATTTTTTGAGCAATCAGTTAAAATGTTCTCTAAGTTCTTAGGGCCCCAAATATACATGCTATGATTATTAGTACCACAACTGCTTACTATATTTCTTGGACTTCAAGAGAAATATTACACAAGTTTCTCTTTTCCATCTCTAAAGTGTGAAAGAGAAACTTAGGAAGAGTTTTGTACGTGACATGCTTATGTGTGTGCATAATGTATGTGCATCTGCAGCTTATGAAACAAACCTAATCAGCAGTTAGCCAATACAATCTCCAGCAAAGAGCTTGGGAAGAGTATATATTTCAATATTACAAAATATGGTGGTTGCTATCAATAATATATTAATAGTGGAAACCACTTTAACTTCTGTATTATGCCCTTTCATTATATAGAGCAATTTGAAAAGTTAGGAGCACTTTCAAATGCATTCAGCTGAAAAACTACTTACGGTATTAAATGTAACTGTCCAACTGAATTTGCATTCTCAAAAATTCATTTTCCAGAGAAAGGAGGAAGCCTCTAATTTGGTCTCGTGTTTTTTTAAGAAATTCTAATTCTATTTTCTTAAGTATAAGGATTCATTGTTTTTAATGCTGGTTTTCAAGCAGTTATTTTATAAGTTCCCATTTTTTTTAATCCTAGTGAAGAGTGCCACAGGTTTCAGACTAAATGACAGTCAAGATACACAAACTGTATTGTTATTACTACCAGTGTGATGCATAACAGTCCCATGTGGCTGTCTATTGGCTATTCAAATGGAAAACAAAAGCCTATTTATCAGCTGGTTAATTATACTAAAATATGAAGTAAGGTTCCCAAAGGGAAAGCCTCTTCTCTTTTCTGTTTTCCCTCAGAAGCATAAAGCTCTTTCCATAGGTGATATTTCAGAGTGTTCATGTGTTTATCACTAAGAACCACACCTGACTGTTAACCTTTCCTTTCCAGAAATCTCCCTGTTTGCTATATAACCTCTGGTATAAGAGGAAACACATTGCTTAACATTTTCAAACTTGTCTTTTATCTGTCTTTCTCACTTCAGGTAAAAGCAGGAAACCAAAATAAATAGGGTGTTGACTGAATGTTTCTGAAATACAATCTGCAGAAAATAGTAGTAAGAGATTATATCTTTCTGCCATATTGTACCTTAGAACAGTAGTAGGCAGATCCAAGTTCACTCAGGCCAAACCATCTTCCTCCATGAAAAGATTAGATCTAACGGAGTTCTCTGAATTCAACAGCTTGTTGATGGGTGACCAAATACATAGTGTTTCATTATTTTAAAATTTTGATTTAATTATCAAGCATAATGAGGATTTTTTTTATGATATATTTATATATGCTGACCTGGTAAATTGTAACCATTGACAAAAACCCAGTTCTCCATAAGTATCATTTTCCACGGATCAACATGTCTAGCACTAATACTGGAAAAGATGGTTTTATTACAGGAAAGCTTCCTTAAAAGTCTGCAATCCCTTTGTAGAAAAATTGTGATAGGTGGGCTTTGTGAGTAACATTTAGACAGGGGTTTTATCCTTATACGCTACATTTTCTAACCTTCGCAATCTGGATGAGTATTTAACCTTTCCAATGTCTGCTAATTTTTCTCCTTGAAATGTGTTCCATAAAAATAGGAGAAAGTGTGTTAGTTATTTGTAAAAATAATAAAGAAGGGATACAAATAAAAATGTTCCCCTATCCCCCATGCTAAGGTGACCTCTGATACAGCTCTCAGTTATTCAAGCTAATAGGGCAATCTGAGGCAGGACTATGCATGAGCATAGGATATTTCCAAGAATCCTGTGGACATGGGGAATGGGAGTTCCTATAAACATATCAATATGGATAATAACTCCTAGAGGACTTGTTTGAGCTGCACTGTCCTACCGCTCTTTCCCTGCTTTTCAATTGTTAATTTTAAAGGCTTTAAATAAAGCAAAAGAAATCTTTCTTGAAATTATAGTTGTCATCTTCCAAAGAAAAACTCTCCCTAAAAATAAAGTCACATACCTAATTTCTCTATTTTTCTCTCCTTCCATACCTTTTCACATTCTTTCATTTCTCTTTGTAACATCCAGTAATATCTGTTCAGGTGGTTAAAGATATGTCCACCTTAATCATACCTTGCCCATACTTAAAAGGGATGAAAGTATTGAGGCTTTTTTGCTGCCCACCTCTTGGCTATCTCTGTTCACTGAGGGAAGCTGTACTGCTGAGCAGTCCTAATGCCTAGCAGAGTTAAACTGGGAATGAAGAATCCTATTTCCCATTGCTAGGAACCAGTGAGCTAGTGATAGCAGTAATATCAGTCTGGCATGACTGGCTCAAGAATTCTGGGAGTTGAAGTCCACAGGTCATAACATTGTTGTATTAGTCTCTCACCCCAGTCTATACAAAAAGTAGCAAACTATAGTGAGTTTATCCAAAGGCTAATCCACCCTAACTACTCAGCCTCTGCTTTTTTAAAGAGTGTTTAACTTGCCATTCAAATTTAATTTTAGGCCAGAAAGCATGTCAATAAATACATCTGGGATGCATTTATCTTTGGTTTGTTTTTTCAATCATTCTCAGAGAACCTGAACATCATTTTTATGGGTTTATGGACATATCAAAATTTCAGGTAATGTTTTAGAACTAAATATTGACAGTTGTAACTTTAAAAAAAAACAGCCTGATCATATAGTCAAACAGCAAATATGTCAAGATTTAGGCAGTCAAGAAAGACAGATGATATTTTGAAACAGGTTGAACGTAAACAATATATTTGAAACATTTTGCCCATTCAGGTTTTTTCTCTGCACAATCCTTTCCACAGTCTTCCAAGTGAGTATACCTCTTTACATAATAATTGGAGGAAAAATATTAGAAGAAACCCCTATATTACTGCAACATTCTCTTTTAGAGGGGGAAAGTTCTCCTGAAGGAATAAATGCTGCAAATCCACATGATCAATAACAGTTCTCAGCTGGGCAAGAAGCACATTAGAATTATTCATTTTGCAACTTGCGCTGTTCTTCTCTGAAGCCAAACCCCATTGAATGCACTCCGAGTTGCCACCAGGTAAGCCTCTACCCAAAGGAGGCCTAAATCTATTAGTAGCCCCCTCCTCCAAATAAACTGCCACTCTTGAAAAAGTGAAGTGTTTCTGGATACCCACGTTTCTCCCCCTTTCTGTTTGAACAATTCCATGAAGTGATACCTCTGGAGCAGTCAGAGTATTGTGCTGACAGTCAGCTGTCATTCCAAGCTCTTTGGTCTGACAACCTCAGGCATTCAGGCCTGGATTCATAAGTTTTCCCTTTCTCTTGATATTTAAAAGGAGCTGGGGGTTGGGTGAGTATATCAGAGGCTTCAACTGTGAATAAGACTTTTGTTTTTCTCTTCTGCTGCCTGACTGTGTCAAATGCAGTATGCCTTTCGTGCAGTTTCACTCTTTAGAGAATCTCGCCTGGGCCAGCTAGTTAGTATTCAGAAACAAACCAAAGAGGATAAAATCCTTCTCTCCTGCTTGCTGAGATTGCAAATAAGCATTTAAACTAAAAGTGGCCTGGTGGAAAAAGAAGCCTTTTGCGTCGTTGACTTGGACCTGCCAATACAGTCTCCCACCAAGTAATAGGAGGAATAGATGACAGTTAATACACTTGTAGTGTATTTGCTCAAAGAGAGCTTACCGGTGTGCTTTACTCTGAACTGTAGGATTTGCCATTTAATCTGTTTACTTATTGTAATGAGAATTAAATGGGGACGTTAGCAATGGAAATGAAAAATTCATCCTTTCTTCATCTGTAATAGAGTCAGTTCTCAGAAAGACACAGATCAAAGGAGTCAGCAAATCTGTTCTTATTTCATTTCTTGAAGAAATTCTTGTGCAGAATATATCCATCATTTTCCCTTTTTTAGAGCATAAAATCAAAGAATTTGGATGGAGAATTGCTCAGAAGCATATGCAGGGAGAAGTCCAAAAAGTCAAGATGGCAGTTATAACTATGTGATTAAAGATATGCCCTTTATTTACATGCATCATAACTCAGATAAAAGGGGATAGGGCTTTATTGTATAATTGTCATCTTAATTTTTTTCACCTCTCCTGTGTATGTTTGCTTTTTTGGGGGGGATGGGTTTTTGCAGGGAGGACAATACTTATTCTGGAAAAAAGGGTAGCTTCACCGACTATGGAGACACTTGGATTAAACGTTTTGCTAATCATTTGACTCATTAGATCAGGGGTGTCAAACTCAATTTCATTGAGTGCCGCATCAGTATTGCGGTTGCCCTCGTGGGGCTGGGTGGGTGTGGCCTACTGGGTGGGTGTGCAGTGGGTGTGACCTATTGGGTGGGCATGGCCAGCTCTACATCGTTCACGTCAAGGGGACCTGTGGGGATCTGGGCAGGAGTGGGACAGATCTGAGGGTCTCTGGCAGAAGGGGGTGGGACCAGGGCAAGTGCCAAGGCACGGTCCACTAGAGGAGCCTCACTGTTCCTCTCAGGCCATGTGGGGGGGGCTGGATGGTGGTGTGAGCTGCCCAGAGCCCTGGGCTGCAGAGGTCAAATGCCCAGCCTGGCCCTCGAGTACCCATGGCACCAAGCCCAGCCCCACTTCCCCAAGGGGCAACCAGCTGCACTTACCTCCTCCTCAAGACTGTTGCTGCTGTGCTTGCTCTCCTTAGCCAGGTTGCTCATGATGGGTACAAGGGCAAAGTCAGAGGGAGGCCTATTCCCTCTCCATGGGAGACCGGTTTTGTATCCAAAGCTTCCTTAGCAATAGGATGGGAGACCCCATGATAGGCCATGAGAAGGGGGCAAGGGGATGGTAAAAGGGCAGCAGGACCGGACTAAAGTAGGACTTCCCTCAGACCCTCCCTCTCCTTCTTTCCTTCTTTTCTTCTTTTCTTTCTAAGTACAGAATAGTGGGAAAATATTTGAGATGAGGCAAGAAAAAAACAGGCAAGAAATGCAGCCAGGGCCAGGCAGCGGGGCCGTTCCCTCACTGTTTCCAGGATGGCTTTGTGGGCCACATGAAACCACTTTGTGGGCCGCATCTGGCCCCCGGGCCTTGTGTTTGACATATCTGCATTAGATAGTATTAGGTTTCTCACTAACTCTCTGGCACATTGATCTTAACGTACCATTACTCAGAACAGCTTCAACCAGTATAATGAGTATTTATACAATCATTTTCTTATAAGTTGAGGAATTTCAGTAGCTTTTTTAAAATTGTCTTATTTTGTGTTCATCACCTCTTTGTACAACATCTTGCTGGGTGAAGCATTCTGGAGAATCCCTTCTCTTGCATAATTGTTTGTGCCATTTTGATTGGTGCTAATGAAAGTATTATTCTGCTACAGACATGGCATAGTTATTTTTTCATGAATCATATAAAGTATAGCTATTTTTATAGCTTCACTGATCCTTGCAAGAATCTATATAAAAGGCCAATGTATTATCATCTCCATTTCATTAAAGCAGGAGTGTTGCAGATATAGGCAGATTTCATTATACTGAAAATATATAATATGTCCAGCTTAGTCTCTGGTAAGAGCTCTGGAAACCAGAAAAGACACATCATCATCATCATCATCATAAAGTTGGAAGGGACCTTAGAGGTCATCTAGTCCAACCCCCTGCTCAGGCAGGAAACCCTATACCATTTCAGACAAATGGCTGTCCAGTTTCTTCTTAAAAACTTCCAGTGTTGGCGCTTCTGGAGGCAGGTTGTTCCACTGGTTAATGAGCCAAGGTTTCCAATTCTTTATTTTCAAATAACAATACCAATCTTTGGTCCATTCTGATTATACTCTACTACTCTCAGGATCTACCTCACACTATAATTATATTGATTTTATTCTAAAATGCAAAAATCCAAACAGCCACTAGATGGCAAGAAATAATAGATATAGAAATATGTAATTCTTTGTTGCCAGCTTTGGATCATCAATATTTTGAAGCCCAGACCTATTTTTCACACAATTCATTGAAGCAGCATCACACTGCACCTATGTAATAAGCATTGTAGCCAGTCAGCTTGAACTGAATTTTATCTAAATCAACTGTTAATCCACATTTTTCAGACATAAAAACCCATAGTGTAGAGTTATGCTAATACTTATATTCATCTTCATATCAGTTTTCATATCTAATTATTTGCTTATTTCCTAATCAAATGGCATGCTCACTTTTTTCCTGTTTCTGCTAGCAGCTTCCACATTTATTTTTCTATATGTCTCTTGTAAATATGGAAAAATGTGTGTGTGTGTGTGTGCATTTTGTGTTAACTTTTCAAGTTAAAAGAACACAACATTTCTTTCAAGAATCTATTAGGAGTTGATAAGACAAAAGCACTTGATTGCAAACCAGCTGGGTGTAGTTGAGGATACTATTTTGAAATGTATAATTTTTCTTAAAATTGCACATAATCTAATTGTATCTCCACTGCCTGCATTGCTCTCCTTCTGTGATTACTATAATAAAGAATTAGTAGGCACAATTGAGTAGGAAGGCTCTTTGAACAAACCCCATTGAAAAGTTGGGAGTCATGCACAATCATAGTGGTGCACATGTGCAGGCCTATTCATTTCAGCTGAATTTCTGTAGCATTACTTCAACTTGGGATGTGCCTATTATCATGTGGGATTGTACTGTAACTACTAGTGTTAAAAGGATATAAATTTAAACTTGAGATTAAGAAGATTTGAATTGCTATGCTCCCAAACCTATATTCTATTTGGAATTGTGTTTTTGAAATATCTCAAAAAGTTATGAACATATTAATCACAGCCTCTTGAACAGAGCACAATTAGCTTGAAGTATACACCGCATGAAGTTATAAGTCATGATTAACACCTTATGGAAAGACCAACATTGTAGATAGTGTAATGTGCATGCATCCAATCTTTTTTTATATATATTTTAAGCACATTTTTAAATTTCTCTTTAGTAACTTTAGTTCTTCGCCAAATCTGATCAACTACAAGCTGCATCACCCTCCCTCTTTGGTCTTCAAGAGCACTTAAGACAAAAAGAAAATTCAACCCAAACCAGTAGCAACCCGTGTGAAAAGATTGTGTTTGTAATAAATGGGGGTGCAAAAGATACTGACTTATTTTTTTCAGAGGAAATTTACATAACCTAGTATTTCCTTTTAGCTAAAGTATATTCAAAAACAGAGGCATTGCAGCCTAAGTGTAATAATTTCTACATTACTGAAAAATTCAGCATGTGTGCTTTTCTACTAAATGAGGATGATAAACAATGTTTGTTGGATTGTTTAATGACAATACAAAATCCAAGACATATGCCAACACAGGTACTTAACTTCTTTTTTTCTTCTGACTGATGCATTATGCCTCCCATGTCTACTTTAAGGGTTATCTCACTGCTTCTGAGGCAAATGGGAGTTTAAGTAGGCTTTTAACAGAAGAGCATCTGTGATCGGCCCAGGAGTATAATCAAACCTTATATCTCCTGCAGTTTGTAAACTCTAACCTGCTGCATAACTATGGCTGTTCAAAGCAAAGACTTCTAGTCCTTTAAGCTTAAAGCAGAATAATTACGATGAGAAAGAAATACAAACAAGTGGATTTCTGTAAACAGTACATGAATGATCTACATAAGAACTACTGGTAGCCATTTTAAAATCATGTTGAGGATCCAGGAGATGGTCCTATTACAGACTTGAAGAAGCTTCATCCAGAATTGAAATCCACCAATCATACCAAAACATCTTGGATGGTACTTAGAAAATCTATGCATTGACAATATTTCCATATGACAAAAGGTCACATTACTTGTATTTGCACATATCTACTACACAATATACTATGCTAATATGTCAATATTTTTAAAAGATTGCTACAAATGACTAAATACTACAGAAGAACTTTTCTGATCCTATCCTTCAGATGAATTGTGCTTTCTTTTGTGCTTTCAATTATGCTTTTTTTTATTCCTGATAACTAGTCTCTGAAGTTTTCTTGGCAAGAGTTCAGAAGTGGTTTGCTATTGCCTGCTTCCTAGAGCTGAAAGAGAGTGGCCCGGTTATGCTAAATTATCAGTTGTCTTAAATTCATACAAAACCATAATCTTTTCTTTATGTTCTGAAAGTATTTTGCAGTAGGTGGAAAAACATTTAAGCCATTTCAAATTCATGTCAACTATGCCAGATATGCATGGTAAGAAGGAAAGGCTGTGCTTCATTATATGCTGCAATGAACTGACACTACAGAAAACATTTTAGAAAGTTCGGTGACTTCATTTTCTTTTTGTGTTGAATACCAGGGTTTCCATACCATAAATGTTTTGTGTATGTAATACATAATGAAAATTATAGACTTCATGTTTGAAGGAGGGCATAGCCATGGTGAACTCTGGCATTTTCTCAAGAGTAACAAAATCAAATAACAAGTAAGAGGGATAAAAACCAGGTTCTTGTTGACAATGTCTGTTTAATTAAATTGGCCTTATTCAGAATATCAGTTTTTACTGTATATTACAGATATTTGACCATAACTTCCTGCATATTCCACTAGTGCTTGTAACATCTCATTAAGAATTAGTCAAGACATTTGCATTTGCCCTTAAATATGCAAACCAGAAGACTCTAGTAAAAACTCCAGTGGAATGTATTAAGCTGCAATGTAAAAAAATAAAGCATAATAAATAAAGATTAGATCAATGCAGCTCTTTTTTTCAAGGAGACTCAGTAGGGGTGTGCAAATTTTTGATCAGGAGATTAAATCAGAAGAGGTGTATCCACAGGGAGGAGTCAAAAACAGTCAAGAGGTTATCCTAGCCATGTGATTGACATCTTGTCCTATTTACATTGCATATAAAAAAGAGTTAAGGTTTCAATCACATAGTCACAGCTGCCCAATTGCCAATCTAATCTATTTGAATCTAATAGGATCCGATTTGCGTGGGAATGCAAAATTATTTAAGGGCCTTGATACTTTGCCTATGAAAGTGAATTATGTGTCCAACCTGACTATCTGCCATGGTGGTGCAGTGGTTACAATGTAGTATTGCAGGCTAATTCTGCTGACTGCCAGCAGTTTAAGTCTCACCCGTTCAAGGTTGAATCAGCGTCCATCCTTCCAAGGTCAGTAAAATGACCCAGATTGTTGGGGGCAATATACCGACTCTGTAAACCACTTAGAGAGGGCTGTAAAGCACTCTGAAGTAGGATGTAAGTCTAAGTACTATTGCTATCTACTTAGCATAAATAACTCCAGTAAGGTTTTTATTCAGCCTTGAAAGTGAAATGAACTCAGAGAGAAATAAATGCTTTACTTAATCCCATGACTACAATTACATTTAAAAATTAGGCTTTGTAAGAAAGAAAACTGTGGTTATGTAAAATGACTTCTACAGCTAAATACAGGATTTGTTTATTCAGTTATCTGCACATAGAAGACTGAAATAAAATCAAAAGACAAATTCGTACTCTATTCTTTCTTTGAATGGAATCTATTTCATAGGACAACTGACATTTTGTTGGAAAATTTACTATTATCTTCTTTGGGTTACTTTCTATAATGTTAGCTTCCTAATATATGAATTATAACATCATCTCTATGTTTTGTTTATATTACAATGAAGTTGTAATATTTTCCGTCTTAAGCCTTTCAAAATCAGTAAAAAAATAAAAGCATTGCCAACAAATTAACATGGCATATTTTTACTATTTTAAGAATTATCACCCAAAAATTTGACTGGCACCGAAAAATACATTTATTTTTATGGACGAAACTGAACCATAGCAAAGTCAATTATGTAATTTTAGATCAGTTCTGCTTTAGAAACAGCAGAGTTAGGAGTGTAAGCTAGGCCACTGTTTTTAATCCAGGATAGACTGGAAATGAACTGGAAATTCAGGCTTGATTTGTGACAGAGTTATCGTGGCAATGATTATTTATTTTTTATTTATTTACTTATATGAATTAATTAACTGCCCAACTCCAGTGGACTCTGATAGAGGTAAAAACAGCAGATGTATGATAATGTTAATATTGCATGATCTCTCAACCACATTTGATACCACTGCCTTAAGTGTCTTCCTGGATTGTTTCTATAAATTGGAAGTTGAAGACATTCTGCTAAGTGACCCTGTTCCTAGTTACAAGTGGTCTGGAAGGAATATTTTATTATTGTATGTCTACCTTTCAGCAGCTGCATTGTTGGGTTCTATATGCTGTTCATTGATTTCTAATGCTAATTCTAATTTTTAATGATAACATTTACATGAAGCTACCAAGTCAAATCAACACGCTAATATCTCTCCCAGCTTTAATTTCTCTTAATGTCTCAAAGAATCAAAGAAAGTGTTTATTTTGAATGAAAGGGTAAATAAACAATAGGAACTGTTTACTGTAAATGATTCTGTCCATCCAGTACAAACAACTATAGAGAGCTTATTGAGAGTCTCATCCTACTGTGGCACATTAAAGAGCAGGCATCAGGCCTTCTCAATGACCACCACCACCATTCCAAAGCCAGTATCTGGAATTATCTTTCCTTGGATGAATATCTGACCTCACCATCATATTTCAAAATATTAGAAGCTCTTCAGGATATACGTTTGGTAAATAAATAAAATATTGCAACATACCTTGGGCCCATATTATAATTGTGGGCAACCATCAAGCTTTTTATGGAGTATTATATTTAGTTTTTATGTTTACTGTGCATTGTTCAGAATCTGCAACATTTGGAGCAGTACACTGACACTGTAAATAAATGAACTCAGATTCAATTCTGATAAGACAATAGCTTTCTGATGATGAGTAGGGAACAGGTACAAGAATTAAAATGCTTTGTCTCGCTTTCTGAAGATTGTGCTATATCAAAAACAAAAAAGGCTAATTTTAAGTGCTTCTAAATTCTCAGTAATAAAGTCCATACCATATTTAATAAAATTGACCTCCTACCAGATGTCAAGGTAATTAAATATAATTATATCATCACTGTGCTTTCATACATTTCTGTGTGTTCCAGTTTACTTCATGTCTTCTTTCTGCTTGAGTTCAGTCAGGTTCATTCATCTGTACTACTGAGCAAAAATACCATAGAGTTTTTGAATATGTGGTGACATTTTTCCTCCCCTTTACTGTTTCTGTCTTTTTGGCAGAAATTTTATTTTTTTTATTTGCTGTTTTCCAGTCCCACTGGGTCTTTGTTATACAAGTTAAATCTTAGTTATATTATTAATTCCTCCTATTTCATTTAAAACATTCTAGTAATACACATCTCAAATCACTTCCTATGTGCTGACAACCATGGATTTTATGAGGGAATGTTCTTTCTGGTTCCGATATACTTGCTCCCTCACACATACACACTTCAGTTCAGTTTAAAGCCCTCCTAATGCATGCTTGCCATGCTTTGGCCAAATATATTTTACTTGTCCTGGCGGGGTATAATCATTTCATTCCAGCAATCCATCATGTAGATTACTCAGACAATGAAGCTAGAAACCAAATTTCTTCCCCTGATACCATTTGTGTAATGAATTATTGCCTGCAATATTCTTTCCCTTTTATATTCTCTTCCATGGACTGAAAAGACAGACAAGAATATCTCTTGAACTTCCATGATCTTGAGCTTCCTTTCATAAAGTCCAGTCTCTGGTGATACAGTTATATTTTTTGCTGTATCATTTATCCCCAGATAGTTTAACAGAAAGAGATAACTGTCAATTCCTTCCTAAGTCTTGGAAGTTCTAACATATTCCTGATTATTGCTGCCTGCTGATGGAAACTTCAAAAACCACTGGGCCTGATTGCCCCACATGTGCTTCATTTCCTCATTGCAGTGAGTCATTAACTACCATGACTCTTCTCTTTTTTTTCCTACAGAACAAAGTTATTTATTTATTTGTATCCTGCTTTTATTATTTTTACAAATAATTCAGGGCAGTGTACATATCCAACACAACTTCCTCCTCCTATTTTTCCTACAATGACAATCCTGTGAAGTGAGTTGGACTGAGAGAGTGACTGACCCAAAGTTGCTATTTACCGGTAGGCAAACCATCTCCCATTTTGCAGTCCCTTTTTCTTCCTCTCAGTGCTCACAGCAGTGCAGAATATTTTCCACTTGTTTGCTCTTGGTTGTTCTATAACAGGATGTCAAACCACTGGCCTGCAGGCTGATTACATCATGCGGAGGCCGCACCCACACCAGCTCCAGCAATGCGAAAAAAGTTGCGATACATCGCAACACATCACATAACGCAGCAAGTTTGACACCTGTGTTCTATAATATCTGAGCTTGCTCCTTTACTTAAAGTATCTTCCACTGGCAGTTTTTCTTGTAGAGTGTTATTTTTTTTAAATGACAGATCCTTATCCTTTCTCATCAGCTGAACAGTGAGCATTGGGTGCCCTGATTCTTTGACTTTTTTCTTCAAGGACATCAATGAGCTTCCATTTGCTGTAACTATAGGGCAGATTATTTTTAGGTAAGAAGTCATGCCTCAAAATATTGTAGGCCATAACTGCAGATTCCTGTCTATGTTCAATTTTTTCTTAGTGCATCATTCTTTTTTTGTACTGCATCAGTAATATAAATTGTTTTATGTCTTCTTGTTCAGTTCCCAGGCTTTTAGTTTAGCCAAGTATAAACCCTTGACATACAGGGGGAAAATTAGAGATTGTGCATTAAACTCCTCTGGAAAATTCTTGTTAGCTTGTTCAGTAAGCTCACTTATATGCTTACTCAGACGAAAATAATCACCAAATCAGCCAAACTGGGCAATGAATACTTCTCAGGACACTGAAATAATTAGTGCCTGGGAGGTGTATCCTGTGCTACTTATGAGTGAGTAGTAGTAATATGTTGCTTCTTGAGCTGTTTTATTGTCTCCAAATCTTTCTCTTGGTACACTATGTATACCAAATGAGTCAATTGACAAGGCTTAGCCCCTATCATGGCTGACCTGGTAGAGTTAGTTTAACTCTGCTTATGTTTAGGAATAACTGATTCTTAACTCACTGATTAGTTAAGCATAATTATAAGTGATTATACATTGATATATAGAGTTAATGTAAAAAAGAAAAAAGAAAAAAAAACAGAAAGGAGGTAAATATCCAAAATATGGTTAAAATAATTTTATGGCGCAAAAATCCAAAACAGAAATTGTTTTTTTTATTTTTGTTTGTTTTACAGGTGTCCTTGGCAAAAAAAAAATCTGATCTTCACCCAATGACATATCTTTGGTAGCATTTTCATTACATTTCTTTTTTTTTTTCAACTCAGTATAAGGCAACTTTCTATGTTCTTAATAGCCCTATGGGGTAGTCTATAATAATTATGCCAACCAATTCTGAAAAAAAAGTAAAAGAAAGGTGTCTCATGTATGACAACTTGGACTTTTTTTTAAAGTGGAAACAAGTTTTGCAAGACTTAGAAATTCTACAGCCAATTTATAAATGGAGCAGATATTGGCAGCCAGAAAACTCAGACCTATCTGTTTGGGAATTTTTCCTTTTAAGGGAAAGGAAAGATTTGTTGAAGCTGCATAAAGGGTGCTTCCTGGCTGAAGCATTTGCTAGAAGGCAGACACAGCTCCTCTGGAAACCAAAGGCAGGCAGGAAAGAAAACTTTTCCAGTATTATTATCCAGCTTGGATATGCCTAATTAGTATATGTCCTCAGTGCTAGCCTCCTTCATCAGCCACAGCCTGAATGCATTGAGAATGTCTTCTTAAAAGTTCAGGCCCACCCCTCCACCCCTACCCCCTTCCTGGTGACAAGAATATTAATGCACCAACCCTGACATATCTGTTTCAGCTCATACATATGCAACGCCTTTGTTTTCAGAGATTTATGTCAGACTTTGCAGGAGTGAGGTATTCTACCGTTTTAGATAATAGTATGCCAAAGTGATGTTATCAGGCACATTCACCACTCACTCAGGCAAAAAGGAGTATCCCTTCTCTTCCCTTCCTTCCTATCTTCAGTGTTGTGAAATTGTTATTTATCCCTATTTAATTATTGTTTTCTGGGGGGAATGGTATATTTTTAGAAGAAGATTATGGTCATCCCATGGATTATCTTTTAATTAAGAAAGTATGATTTCTGCCCATCCTTCTACAACAAACGTCTTGCTGCTAATGAAGTTAAAACAGACTGACTTAATTTAACTATATCTAACCACCAGAGTAAAATGGGAAAGTGTCTTTGATCTACCTGTAGATAAGGAACTCAAGTGGCAGAGAAGATCTTCTCTTTTTGCAAACTCTGTGTCTCATTCGCAACTTTCCCTAGGAAGACCAGCTAAGAGAATGGTGAATTGCAGCAATTCACTGGATTTTATTTTATTTTTTTGCTCACTCTCTTTTTTTTCCCCCAAAGAGCTCTCTTCTCTCTTTCTTTCCTTTTTTCCTTTCTTTATCTCTCCCTGCATCTACCTTTGGGCTAGTTTAAAGCAGTGGGGAACTGCTTTTTGATAAAACGAAGCTGAAGAGGCTAAGGGCCTGCTGGATTAGAAAGCAGAAAGAACCAAAACAGCTGTAGGAAAAGCAGAGGTTAGAGGAGGGCAGCCAAGACCAGTGTAAAGCAGAAGAGGGCACTAGTTAACTGACCTATTTCAGCCACTGTGTCTAACAGAGCAGCAGAAAATAATTTCCCATGTAGGGCAGTAAGTAACTCAGTTGTTCTTTTCTTTTCTAACATAAATGCTATTTATTTTTATTTAACCAGTGAAATTTTTGATCTGGGTTTTCGTAGTCCTTATCCACATTTAATTTAGCCTGAAGGTTAATTAAATAATCAGAAAAGAAGTGCAATCCTGACTTAAATCTTTACACAGTTGTCTCAGTTCCACTCACAATATGTTTCTTTTTTTAAGGCATTCAGTCGTCATGAATTTCCCAAATCCATTTTGGTAGCAGAAAAATTGGTATTTCTTATTTCTCAGACTGACAAACTCTTATTAAGCCACTTATTGGTATGAGGAACTGAAATGTGGCTTGGTGTTAACAAGAAGCCTTGAAAAGTTCTGCTGTGAGTAGGTGAACGAGTCTGTGAATATTTTAAAAATGTGCATATTTGCCACGAATATTCAGAATTCTGTTAATTAATATTGGGATGGATATCTTATTTATGGGGAATTAACTTAGCACCTTGACCTTGCTTGGGTAAAATAATAAGCCATGTTCATCCAAAAGCTACAATATTACCTACCATGGAGACAAGGGAGCAGGGCTTACAGCATTAGCTGAAATTTGTCCTGTAAGTGCTGCCATTTGAAGCACAGGCCACCATGCATAAACTCCTTAAAAAACTAGGAAAGACATCTATGTGACCATCTTTAGATGGAAATATTCCAGGCTGCAGGACTTGCAGCATGCAGACTAAATCTTATCTCATGAGACATCTGCCCCATTCAACTACTCAGTATACAGACATCCTCCCTGAATACAAGGTTTTTAAAGAGAAGAGAGCTTCTGCTATTGTGGGAATGGGGAGGGGTGTAATCCCATTCTCTACATGAGAGCCCTTCACATGTATAGTTCTACACAAAGTAGTAGAAAAGGTTTTTTTTAAAAGACTCTTGGGGAAAAGCAAGGCCAATCAGTTGAAAAAAATAAAATGTTCAGCTGAGAAAAGCAAACTTGGTTAGGATCCTTAGACAGATGAGAAAAGAATTCTAAAAAGGAATGAAGGGGGAAGTATTCATATTACAGAAAAACAAGCCAAAATCTTTACAGTTAGGATAATAAACTAGAATAATCCTGCAGCTGTCACATTGAAAAAGTTGTCATGTTGCTCATGGTACAAATTCCATAATTTTTACATTAGGGCAAATGTTACAAATACATTTTTGTATCTTCCAAAATCATTTAGCAACTAAATGGTAAACAGGAAGCAGGAAGTAAAAAAAAATGGCTGATGTTGCAAAGTTGCAAAGTCACATTGGAATGTGGGAAAAGATAACAGGCATTTAAAATAAGTTCTTTTAGGAAAAAGTAGATGAAATCATACAGACAGACTTTCCTTCATTCAAAATTTCTTTGCTTTGTTTCCTTTTTCCTGTAGCTTCTCATGGCCCTCCAGAATCTGTATTAGAGACTATCCAAATTTGCAGGAACAATTTTTTGAACATATGATGGATAAGAATTAACATGAAAAATACTTTTTCATCGTGATTTCTCTATTTCGTTTCTTTTCCACACAGTGGTGGACTGCAAGAATATGTACTGATTCTATTCTTACACAAGTGGTATAATAATTTCTGGAATAAAATCTTCGGAACAGGAAGAAGAGCAAATCATTATTCACAAGTCACTTCCTGTTCTGAAACAGTTACTTTTGCGAAATTATCAACTCATCCCTAGAAGAGCCATTTCCAGGAGACATAAAATGCTTCTGGGAATACTTAAATGTTTTGTCCCTGGAATGGAGAATTTGGCACATACTTCATGAATTGCTACTTTTTGTGCCAAAAAAATAGATCCACTAAATATTGTTTTTTAACATAACAGCTCAGTGTCAGTACATCTGACTTCAAAAAGCTAATTATTACCTGGATGGGAAATCCTAAGTCTGTACACTGGGAAAGAAAGAAAGAAAGAAAGAAAGAAAGAAAGAAAGAAAGAAAGAAAGAAAGAAAGAAAGAAAGAAAGAAAGAAAGAAAGAAAGAAAGAAAGAAAGAAAGAAAGGAGATACCTTATTATCTTGCAAATCCTCCCTTTGCAGTATTTTTCATTCAACAATCCTTTTCTTCCTTTTCCTTATTTTTTTTTTTTTACTGTAATGTTTTCAGGAGAAAAAAAGATGATAGAGGCAGATTTACAAGAAGGCTAATTTTGCAGTTTCCATTATTAGAAATGAAGACATCACTCAAGATGGTCAGTTCAAACACAATATTTCAGAAAGAAGGAAATGTGTTCAAGGAGAAGCAGGACATTCAAGTCAAGTGTTCAAAGAAAAAGAAAAGATGCTGTCTGAAAAAGTATTGTTCAGCTTTCACCAAGTTGTGCCATCCAGGTAGATAAGCAAGGTTGGTTAAGAAATATGAGCGCTGCAGTACCAATGCATTTGAGAATACCAGGTTGTGGATGATTGATTTGGGTATGGCATTACATTTATATACACTGAAATTATTATTCACAATACAGAATAATGTTCCCTTGTCACTGTTTAGAGGTCTGAAGCTCCTTCTAGGTCTGTGTTTGTAGAGATTTAAGTATCTTTTCCTTTCATCTCTATACACCTGATAATGCCATATCTAATCCTCAAAATAAACAAAATGCAGATGTATCTTGCGTGAATCGTCTCTTACTACAATAACTTGTTAAATAGCTGCACAGTTCTTTCTCCTGTGAGATACTCTCCTGTGAATTACTAGTATCAGGTTATAACTTGATAACCTCTACACATTCCTGATAGCTGAGTCAGTGATTTTTCTTTGGCACCTCTGTCAAGCCCTTTCAGGCACCAGCTTCAGTTATATTTGATAGATCATAATAACAATATAAAATTAAATTTTTCCATTGAGATATCTTATGAAAAATACATGAGTTGTAACTTTTCCAAAACAATAGGACTTTTTTTTTTCTTGCAAGCAAATACAAATGTATCAGGTTGTTTCAAGCTTAAAGTCCAAGGGCCAGTTTTGACAGTTAGGAGGAAGAGCTGCATCCACATGAAAAAGCTCTCTTGTTAAACATCATGTTGCACTAAATGTGCAGAATAGTTTAAAGGTCAGGTATTGACAGCCTTTGAGCTGCGTATGTTTCCCTAATGACCCCAATTACACCCAAGCTGAGTAAGTAGTCAATAAACAATAGCATTAACCTATGGAGGAAAAAGTATTTATTTTACATATCCAAGACAATGGGCAATCTCCGGGTTTATCATCCAAATGCAGGGGTGAGATCCTGGTTCCTTTGATGAATGAGAAGGGTAATGGAGGAGGCCAAGGGTGTTTGAATCTATCAGCCCTGTCTGAAAAAGTTCAGGTTGCCCATCTCACACTAGGGCACACAAAGCAGATTTATCTCTGCAATTATGCTTATGTAAATAATCCCAGAAAAGAAGATGTAATCCAGCCTTCTTGTTGTGTAGGTTAGCTGAATATTTAGAAGAACACTTGGGGATGCCTTCTACTTTAAAAAGAAATTCATACTGATTTTTTATTTTATTTTTTACTTTCTCATGAGCTGAGTATAAATAAATCCTCCAATTTATTTTTAACATATTTGTTTCCATGGGATCTGAAAAAACAAAAACAAACCATTTAGCTTTGTTTAGGCAAGCAACATACTTTCAGATCTCTCTGGTAATAAGCACCTACAATATTCTCTGTATCTTCTTTCCCCAATGTATTCATGAATGCTGTTTAACATGCTACAAAATTGTGTATCAAAGTATATAGCTAAAGATGTAATCAGAAAACTAAAATGCATGGTACAAAGGAAGAATACTATGGCACTTTAAAAGTCAACAACTGTATGATCAGAAAAATTTTCATGGGCCCGAGTTTCCTTTATAGATGTATGAGGTGCAACTTTCATTTATATCTCCCTGCATCTGCTGAAACAAATTTCCCAGTGTATGAATGCTTATGCCACATTCAAGCTGATAATCTTCAGAATTCCACAGGATTCTGCAAATTTGCAGCAGCTGTAATTCAGGAACACAAAATAAAATTTCATATTCAATACATTTGCTTCTTAAGCTACACTCAAACCTTAACAAGGATGTGTTAGCTTACTCACCAGTTCATAACTTCAATGAGTCTTAGTGTAGTGATTAAGGTGCTGGACCTGGGAGGCTGGATTCAAGTGCATACTGAACTACAGAAACTCACTGGGTGATTTTGAACCAGTCACCCTCTTAAACCAATCTATCTCAGAGGGCCATTGTTGTGGGTGAAAATTGGAGGAGAAAGTTCTATGTATGCCATCTAACACTCCTGGAAGAAAGATGTGATACATTTAAGAAATATTTGGGAAATAATTCCAGTATGTAGTTAGTTCTCATAATATAAAAGTGAAACAAAATCCAGTTTCAGATCATAAAAATATAAGCCCTGAATTCACATATCATGGGACATCTTGAAATAGCCTCTTCCAGAAGTGATTCAAGATTAGTAGTTATGCTTTAATTCAATGATGGTTACTCCATATAGATCATTATGCTGCAGGCTATCATGTAACCACAATTATCTCACTATTTCTTCAGAAAACATAATATTAATAGATGATACACATGGGGGACAAACTATTTTCATATTTTATTATCTGATCTCTTTGACCGAATACATTTCTGCTTGGGAATGATACAAATACATAACCATATAAATCAAAGCCTGAAAAATCACTAATACAATGCATTGGGGATAGTGTGACTGAAACTACCTATGTGTTAAAACATTAGAACAACTATGGACCTTGATGAATATAAATCACTGGGGCCTGACACAGTACATTCCGGAGTTCTGAAGGAGCTGGCAGATGTTATCTCAGAACCATTGCACCACATCTTTCAAAAATCCTGGAACACCGGGGAAGTACCTGAGAATTGGAAAAGGGCTAATGAAAGGGGGGGGATGGATCCAGGAAACTGCAGACCAATCAGTTTAACATCAATACCTGGGAAGATCCTAGAAA
The DNA here is from genome assembly GCA_034064705.1 of Bothrops alternatus. NCBI lineage: Eukaryota > Metazoa > Chordata > Lepidosauria > Squamata > Viperidae > Bothrops > Bothrops alternatus. The sequence goes on along the minus strand of JARGCV010000016.1, from coordinate 3,356,571 downwards.
AGATAATAAAAAAACAGATCTGCGAACAACTAGAAGCAAACAAAGTTATAACGAGTAGCCAGCACGGGGTTGTTAAAAACAGATCATGCCAAACCAATCTTATTTATTCTTTGACAAAGTGACTAAACTAATAGAATAGCAAAATACTATGGACCTAGTAAACTTAGACTTCAGTAAGGCATTTGATAAAGTAGACCACAACCTACTCCTTTGTAAACTAAGAAAAGATGGGATAGACAACATCACCACCAGATGGATCTGTAGCTGGCTGGCAAACTGTACTCAACGAGTACTACAACCACAAAAAGAGAAGTAAGCAGTGGGGTACCACAAGGTTCTGTCTTAGGCCCAGTACTCTTCAATATCTTCATTAATGACTTAGATGAGGGAATTGAAGGGGAACTTATCAAATCTGCAGATGACACCAAACTGGCAGGAGTAGCCAACACCTCAGAAAACAAACTCAGGATCCAAAAAGATCTTAACAAACTTGAACAATGGGCCCTATCCAACAAAATGAATTTCAGTGTGGAGAAAAGCAAAGTTTTACATTTAGGCAGGAAAAATCAAAGGTATAAGTACAGATTGGGCAAGACCTGGCCTAAAAACAGCAACTGTGAGAGGGACCTTGGAGTCCTAGTGGGCAATCATTTGACTATGAGCCAGCAGTGTGAAGCAGCAACCAAAAAACCTAATACAATCCTGGGTTGTATAAACAGAGACATAGAATCAAGATCATGCAAGGTATTAGTACTACTTTATAAAACCCTAGTAAGATCAAACCTGGAATACTGCAGCCAATTTTGGTCACCATATCACAAAAAAGATGTTGAGAGTTTGGAAAAAATTCAGAGAAGAACAACTAAGATAATCAAAGGCCTGGAGACTAAAACATACAATGAACGGCTGCAGGACTTGGGTTTGGCTAGTCTAAAGAAAAGAAGAAATAGGGGAGACATGACAGCAGTATTCCAGTATCTGAGGAGCTGCCACAAAGAAGAGGAGGTCATGTTATTCACCAAAGCACCAGAGGGCAGGACAAGAAACAATGGTTGGAAACTGATCAAAGAGAGAAGCAACCTGGAATTAAGGAGAAACCTCCTGACAGTGAGGACAATTAATCAGTGGAATAGCTTTCCCCAGAAATCAAGGGCACTCCATCACTGGATATTTTTAAAAAGAGGCTAGACAGTCATTTGTCTGAGATGGTATAGGTTCTCCTACTTGAGCAGGGGGCTGGACTAGAAGATCTCCAAGGTCCCTTCCAGTTCTATTCTATTCTATTCTATTCTATTCTATTCTATTCTATTCTATTCTATTCTATTCTATTCCATTCCATTCCATTCCATTCTATTCATATGGATATCAAACAGCATAGAGAGTATAAAATCAGAAAATCTTTAAAATGATGAAAAACTATCTTGCTAAGAATATACTTATAATATCATAGTGATGTAGAATTATAAATATGGATTAAGAAAACAGGCACATCTAAATTAAATAGTTTAATCTGGTAGATCAAAAATATTGTACTTTCAGTGTTAAAGGTACATTTCTGAAGTTTACCAGCTCAGCTAAGAAATCATTTCAAATCCTTTCAAATCATGGGAATGGTGTCATGAGCACCCAGAGACATCCAGGAATTATCTCTTCAGCAAACACATTAAGACTACAATTTCTCTCTTGCTTGGAGCCACATCTAACTTAGATGCTGTGTATCGATAATCAAAACCTTTCCCACTACAGTGCCAGCAACTCAACACTTTGAGCCCAAGACACCACCATTACCTTGTTGAGAAGCAAAGATCAGGATTTCAGTGAAGTGCCAGACCACAAGGCCAGGCTTTTTGCAAGTACCCTGGAGATCAGAAGTACAGAGAAGCATTAATAAGCTCTGGCTGAATTCAGGAGGGGCTCAACTGCCCAGAATTTAAGAGGCCACATCAGAGACTGAGCAGGTTGCAGGAAAGGTTTATTACAACCTTTGTGTTTTTCTCTCCTATATGCCTTCAACCTACTGTAGCTTTGACTCGACTCAGACCTTTTATGTCTTACCCTGCTCTTTTATCGTGGGTGATGCTAGATCCTCTGCAATAACAACACACCTTTATCAGCTGAACCTTGCAATAAAATCTATCTTTGCAATTTCCCTAGATTATGTCGTGCTGACCTTGATAAGCTAAAACAATGCTTTGCAGTCCACATGCTCTTGGACAGGGTAGTCCCATTAAAAAAAACACCTCAATTTCTACATAAAGTAAATGTGTAAAAGTTTGCAAAGGCAACTGTGACTAAAGATCTCTTTAATAAATAATATCCTTCATTCAGAAATAATTAGTAGCCAAAGAACCAAACAAATACCTATTTATTACTTTGTTCTCCTATACTCAGGACAATATTTGAAAACATATATTTCATATTTTATGGAAATTAACTCAGAGACAATATGCACTAGGTGCACCTTGAAAGATTAACTACTATCCCTTCTTTAAACAAGCAGTAGATTTCTTTGGACATTCAACAAGTGAGATTCTACCTCTCATCTCTGATACATTTATTTAAAGAAAGGTATCATAGACTGTCCCTTCTGCAGAGCTCATTCCTGCATTCAGAAGCAAACCAAGAATAATATGCACCAAAAATATGACATGTGAAAAGATGCATATGAAAACAACTGCAGAGAGTATGGCTTTTTAAACAATGAGAGAATGATGAGGAACTTTGAGAAACAGATTCTGAATAGATATGGATTCCATTGTTCTAAAAAGAACTCTGTAGAGTGTGAGTTATATATTCTGTATATCCCCTTGTTGTACAATAAGTATGCAATAATTCATCCTGTGGGATCCTTGTCATTTGGGGCCAGGCTTCCATGTGTAAGAAAATTTTACCTTTTCTATTATTAACCCAAAGTGTCTCCCCCAGTTATTACATTTAAAGGCATCAATGGCTTTCTTACAGAAAAATGTAAAAGGGAACTCTAGGTCATCACCAGAGGGGAATTAAGCTGTTTAATTAAACAGTTTAATTAAACTGTACTTTCTGTTTCCTGGTCACACTAGTAACTAGATTATAATGCAAGACTATATTCCAAGCTTAGACACTAGCATTTATGCAAGAAGATTCAGACTTCCCCTTACACATATCTATTGGAATATATAGTGCCTTAATTTGGATTGAGTCCATGGGGAAAGGAATCTTAATTCTTCCTTGCAGGCTCCATTCTTTAAGAACACTTGCCTCCCTTGTAATATGTATTTTTATGGGTACATGGGGATGAGTTCTTGATGATTTGGGCTAGGAAAAGAATTAAGTTTCTGCCTCCCTAAGTATCAATGCTGCACTTACTCGAATTAAAATAAAAATGAAAGACAACTGCACCGTATGCATTTTGCTTACTGTGTGTATTAGTTCAGAGATCTGAATTCTTAGCTATTCAAAACAATACCATGCATTTAAAGTTATATGTTGTTTTATTTAAATTCACATTATTTTCCACCTAGATGTTGGCCAATCTGACAAAACTGATTTCAGATTGAAGCAAGGTCCAATTTGTTTTTACTTGGCTTAGTTCAGGCCACAAGTGCTACTGCCATATTTAATTAATTTTGCTTCAACTTCTATTCCACATTGACAGAGTAGAATAAGATGGCAGGCTGTCAAGAAATGAGATCCTTGCTGCTAAAAATTTGCCTCAGCAACATTGAAAGGAAGCATTTTCTTCAGATAAGCCAGAAGTATCAAATTGTTGATTTCCATTAAAAGATAGCACAAAATGATGGGTATTTTTGGCTCCAATCCTGTGACAGTTCAAAGGCTGTACTTTTGTGTTAATCACAGACAACTGTTTTTCTCAAACTTTAGCTTTCCAAGAAGCTAATTTGAAAGAGACATGGTTTGGAAATCAGAGCAATGACTGTGGTCCATACCCATGAAGGTAAACAATCATGGAAGTTTGTGAAAAGGGAATTTGAGGGTGACAAATTTAGCCATCACCCTTCCCATCTGGCTGCCACAGGAGCAGTAGGGTATGAAGGTCACAAACAAAGTCAGGCTTTGCTGTGCTTTTGTTGATCAGATCACCCTTGGATTCAAGACATAGCTGTAGAATTGCTGAGGTGCTGCAACCCAGGGTGTTTTTGAAGGGCTGGTTTCATTAAGGCTCTTGAACCTTATCGTGTTACACTTCAGAAAGAGTGACCAGCTTATTTAAAACAAAGAAGCTCTGACCTTTTTGCCCTTTTAAAACCAAAAACAGATGAAGCTAAAGTGACTCATTTCTGGTTTTAAACAAGCTCTAAAAATACTTCCCAAGTACAATTTGTTAGGTTTTTCTGTTCTTTTTTGTCTTCCACTTCTTCTTTGCATAAATATCTCATTCCTCCCTTTTTTGTCAAGGTCAACATGTTTGTATTCATCACGGTGAAGCTCTTTTCCTTGTCCATCTAGCTCACTTTCCTTCTTTTCCATTTTTTATATGTGTTGTTTATAACCATGACCCTTGATCTTCCAAGTCTTAAAACAGCTTGGCTTTCAGCAGCTAAAACTGACAAGGTCAGCATTTTTCTGTTTATTCTGAGAATACTATTTACCCTCTGGGGTTTTTAAAAGCAATTCTGTAAAGCATCACTTGGAAAAAATTTGTAGCATTCCCTTCCATTAACTTCATGCTCAAGCAGCAGCAAACTTTTCCCTTTGGTGGATTTTAGAATATGCTTCAACATTGTTTTTAGACATTTTCATTTCAAACAATTTTAATACTACCTGAGAAGTGGTTTAATCATTATGCCATAGATTGTATTTGTTTCAAAAAATATATATGTACTATGCTCTCAGGAATAAGTACAGACATATTATGTTCCAAAAATAGGACATGATAATATTGATAATAACAAGTGGTTAATACTTTTAGAGTTTTTAAGCTGTTAGATATTATGGGCACAACTTTACAGACTATTTCTTGCAAAGGAGCCCATAGAAATGCAATGTGCAGTAAAAAGTCTGTGTGGATTATCTAAAATTCTAGTTCAGGCTAATCAGCATAATGGAGCATATTTGAGCACATCAGTGACTGCAGCCAAAAGAGGTGTTCTATTGTATTCAACATTATAATCCATTAAAAGAGATTTGGGCAAGTTTCATATCTTGACTAACAGGACTAGGATTACTCTTTGTCATGAAGATATATCCAAAGAACTCTTCAAACAAATCTCTAAGGAATCACTACCTTAGACTGCAATATTGACTGTTGTTGTTTCCTGAAAATTTAGAAAGATTATCATCTTAAATGAGGCAGCTTTCTTGGTGAGATATTTTAGAAGGCAGAAAAAGAACTTTAGAAGAGAAGCCACAATTTAAGTCAAACTAGTGACACAGTCCATGCAGAATTTGCTTGTTATGAATTTTGTCAGAACAGGTGTATTTAGGAACAGGCTGCATGTTTCACTTTTAGCCTGAATGATATAATTTAGAAATTCCAATTACGTATGTTTATTCTTTTTCTTTATCAGTTCTATATCAAATAGTTCTCTGTATTGATATTGAGTGCAACATGCTACTTATGTTAAGGAATCATTCATACTAAGGGTTAGTAATAAAAGCAGTAGAAAAAATAAGGGGTTTCACTCACACTCATTCAAAAAAATACATTTTTTGTCTTACTCTAGATAAGGTTATTACAAGAAAGCTGCCCATTAGCAGTACACCTACTCTTACCAAAAGCCAGGGAAGGAATCAAAATGCAATATTGTTGTTTAATCCCCCACATTTTCCAATTTGACACTTCAAGTTTTATAAATGAATTCAATACTTCCTGGGTTATATAAATTTATGACAATCAAATGGCTTATTTAAAGAGAAAGTATATTAAACTGAAGGACAATTGACCTAATTTGCATGTTGTTCCTTGTTTACTCCAAATCTGCACCCAATGTGAAATATAGTTATACTATCCAATTTTATGAGAAAATGTATGTACGTATTGATTAACAATATTTAAAAATGCTGTAATATACTCTGGATACAATATTTCAATAGTACACAATAGTTCAAAACCATAATTAATTAGAAGTTGTCCAAAGGGAACTAAGGAAAAAGCTTACTGAATAGTATTATTCAGTAGTTTGTAAGAAATATGGATATCAGATTAAAGAGCACATGTTAGGAAAAATGTATCTTTTTTAAACGCAAGCTAATATAGGAGTGGAATAGATTAAGCTTAAGATAGAAGAATTAGAAACTGAGCAAACTGACTGTCTATGCCTAGTGTGCAGCATGAGCTGGAGTTTTACACAAGCTCTGTTTCCTTTCCTGCTAATATAGTAATAATATTTGTTGTTGCAAAAAAACAAAAAACAAGGAGTACTTGAAGAAAGAAAATGAAAAAAGATTAAGATTTGGATGTGTCCTAAAAATATTTCTCTAACCTGGAATTTTTATTTTTAAAAAATCCAGCTAAAATATTTATAAATGGGTTTTAATTGCATAGTGATGAAGAAAAAATAATTTGTAAAATGTCAGAAACATTCTTTGGAATGATTCCATTGCGTATGTATTTATTCTTGGCATAAAATAATAGATGCTTCTATTAAATTTACAAGTTGACCACTAGTTTCATAAGATGCAAAACTATTAGAACTTCATTGTGGCTGAGTTCCAATGCATACAAAATTGAAAAAAATGCGAAATTCTGTTTCGTACAGCAGCCAGGGTTTTTTATGCTTAACACTTAACTTTTCGGCATGTAAAGTCTCATTCCTTAATATTCTATTTACATGGTTTTAATCACTACCTTTCCTGAAATTTCAGGGAAAGAATTTGTTACCTTGCTTTAGCAGTTTCAGTACAAAACATGGTCTAGACATGTACATGTACCAATGAAATTAAATCATCAATAATCACTATCTAAAATGAATTACACTGCAAAAAGTGCAGCCTAATGATTTATCTTTTCCTTGTGGAGCTGATCTCTATCAGATTGATTTATGTAGCAGCCAATCATGTTTTAGTAAACTGCAGCATGGCTATGCATCTTTAAGTGGCTATAAATAGTGACGGATTAGGTATTTGTATACCACCAGCTAAAAATGTACCTTAATAGCAGCCATGTCTGCAAAATACTTAATTAATACTACCTTTTACTTCCTATGTGACTATGTGGACATCCTGTTCAGTGGTATGAATGTGCCATTTAATCAGGGGAGGAGATTCTTTTTTGTTCTCTGACAATCAGTATTCAGCAGCAGTTTTCTTCGCACGTTTACATTTATTTGCTTCGATAAAAGATATTCTCTCTTCTTCTTTCCACATTTCACATGATTTGCTTTCATGGAAGATGCTTTTGTGGATTGTGGGAGTGATTGACAGCCTCATGCTGTTCTGTTTAATTGTCTTTTCTGTTACGAAAGATTCAGTGTTTAAGAGACCCTGGTTCAGAAATCAATGCAATGTATGTATACACCAAAGCTATTTAATTTCATCATGTTGATTCTTAAACTCTGTGGCTATAGCACTTGCTGTACTTACTCTGTGTTTTGTTAAAATATCTGTGCTCTCTTTTCCTCATGCTCCTTGGTATAAAAGACTTTGGGTACTTATCTTTATAATTAAAGACCTCTCCAGGACTCCTTCTCCAGCTGCAATGTGAGGCATTCTTTACAATGGCGATTGTGACAAGGTGATGGATCTAAAGCCTGGACAATAATTTTAAAAGTTTTTTCCCCCTAAATCCTAATTACATTAATTGTGCTTTCCCATCATTTTCTTATTTTACATCAGCCAAAAGTCTTACATTTACTTACTGGCATAGCAGAATGCTACTTATGGTATTGTGCTACAAAGAATTAACAAGCCATTGCATATTAGTCACTTTGATTGCAACAGAAGTGAGAGAAGACTCCGTGGATGAAGCCGAGTTAATGGATTCAGGTAAAGGGAGGTTTATTCATTCATCTGTTTCTCAGAGTTATGAGTGTCTACCACAGGCAATTTATTTTATCCAGTGATATTATTTTCCTATACCAAGATAAACTAAGGGCGATTTTGCAGTTGCATATCTGTATTTATTTGTTTCACTGTGAGCTCTCCTACATCAGTGTTCCCTATCAAGTGAGAGAGATAAACATGCAACATGTTATGTCCTGAGCCAGCAGGCTCAGAAATGTTGCAAAGGGTCCCGGGCAAACCACAAGGCTGCCCCGGACCAGACTGGCTGTCTCCAGCCTTGCGCCCATGCGCAAGGTACGAAAACAGCCTAGTTTTCATTGGCTGACATTGTCCGGAACATGGACACTATAAAAGGCCTGTGTGCCATTTTTTCTGTTGCTGAGTGTGTGGAGGGATCAATAAAGATGCTGTGTTGTTACACAAGTCATCTCCTCGTAATGCCTTGGGCCCGCGAATCTAACACAACATATACCATTTATGTTTATCAATACATTGCTATGTTACATGCTTAGTGAAAGCCAATCAAGCAGCTGCTTCACTAGCAGTAGGGAGATTCTCTGGGTGCAGTAGGAGGAACCAAAAAGAAACACATATACATTCAACATTAAAGATGCATTATGACCCTGTTATTTTCAGTCCCTGAAATGAAGCAGATTAGTGTTATATCATGTAATATTTGTCATCTAACTGGGGATTCTGAAACACATGCAATCTTTTGAGCTTTGATCAAACAGCAAATATTATAATGTAAACCATGTTCAGTATCTAAAAAAAGGCAAACCTAATATGGGCTGAAGAGTTCTGTTTCTCCTCATACCAATAAAGAACAATATGCTGTCATTTGTAGCCTTTATAGTTCAACTCAAGCTAACCTGGTCTGCAAGAAAAAAATCCAGATACTGGGAATGATTTTCAAAACATTCAAAAATATTCTAATATTTGTCTATTTATTTAGATATGTTAAATTATCACCTCTCAAGAAGTGAATGAAGATGTTTCCAGGAACAAAGTTAATATGAGCTTTGTTTTGTTTTTTTAAAGAGCATTGAAGACTAACCTGTTAAATTTTAAACAGGTTTTGTAGTTTTCAACAGTAGTTGCTGCCTGTTAAATAGTCTGTACTATAG
>JARGCV010000015.1:170000-280228 GCA_034064705.1 Bothrops alternatus | reverse complement strand
GGGCAGGGATAAACGGGGGGCGGCCTGAATCCAAAATGAGCCCAGAGAACGGTGGAAGAAAGAAGAAGAGGACGTCAGTGGGAGCGCATTGTGTGTTCCGATGCCTCCAATAATATTCCATGGAGGGCAAACTCCGCTAGAGAGAGGGAGAGAGAGAGAGAGGGAGAGAGAGAGATGGAGAGAGAGACAGAAAGAGGAGAGAGAGGAGAGACAGAGAGAGCGCCGGCTGCTCCATCTCTCATTAAGTGACATAATATGCCTTTCACTGAGCCCTGATATTGTTTGCTCTGGCCGGTAAATAAATCTTTAGTTTTATGGCTGGCAGTAAAAACGAACTGACGTTTAGTAAGTCAAGAGGGGAGGAGGGGGAGGGGGGAGAGAGAAAGGGAGGGAGAGAGGAAGAAAGAAAGAAAGAGACAGAGAGGGAGAGAGAAAGAAAAAGACAGAAAGAGGGAGGGAGAGAGAGAGGGAGAGGGAGGGAGAGGGGAGGAGAGGGAGAGGGGGAGGGAGAGGGGAGGAGAGAGAGGGAGGGGGAGGGGAGGAGAGGGAGAGGGAGGGAGAGAGGGAGAGGGGAGGAGAGGGAGAGGGAGGGAGAGGGGAAAAGAGGGGAGGGAGGGGGAGGGGAGGAGAGGGAGGGAGGGAGGGAGGGAGAGGGGAGGAGAGGGAGAGGGAGAGAGGGAGGGAGAGGGGAGGAGAGGGAGGGAGGGAGAGGGGAGGAGAGGGAGAGGGGGAGGGAGGGAGAGGGGAGGAGAGGGAGAGGGAGGGAGAGAGGGGGAGAGGGGAGAGGGGAGGAGGGAGAGAAGGAGACCGGGGGAGGGATATGTATATATAAATATATGTGTATATATGTATGTATATATATTGTGTGGGTGTGTATATGTATGTTTATGTGTATACACACATATACATTAAGCATGCAGGCACACATGCACACGCACACGCACACGCACACACACACACACAGATATACGTATACATATATACACATACACACACCAATTGTGAGAAGGAGACTCTGAAGGAATGGCGGGCAGGAAAGAGGGGAAGGCCCAAACCAAAACTCAGTTTCTCCTTTTAATAAGCCTCACCTGCAGCGTAATGATATCGTGCCTGGAGAAGGGCTCATCGCTCAAGAGGTCTTGGAAGGACTTGGTTTTTATATTCAGCTGCTCAACCGCCTTGGGGGGGGGGGGAAATGGAAGAAGTGGGAAATCAACGGCAGGTCGAGAATCACCGTGCATTTCCCCCCCCCCGGCATTTTTTCAAACCCGAAATAAGGAGAGCTAAGCTAGTGGGACCCGCTTAGCAACCACCTGGCTTGGCCATGGAAATTCTGCTGCCTAAGCCGAGGACTAGCGGCGTAGTAGTCCGTGCATCATCAACCGTGACGCGGGTTCTGAGCATGCTCACCTCAGAACCGAACACGTTCCCGGTGGTCTTGATGGCCACGATGTGGGAGTTATTGGTGAAGACGGTGAAAAGAATTGGGCAGTGGTATTTTCCTGAATGGAGGAAGAAAAAAGAGGGAAATGAACCACAGACATGACACAGTTTCTCACCCGGCTGTGTTTGATGCCAAAGGCAGGACTAGAACTCACAGCCTCCTAGTGGATTGGCCCAAAGTCACCCAGTCAGCTTTCAGGCCTAAGGCGGGACTAGAACTCACAGCCTCCTAGTGATTGGCCCAAAGTCACCCAGTCAGCTTTCATGCCGAAGGCAGGACTAGAACTCACCATCTCCTGGTGATTGGCCCAAAGTCACCCAGTCAGCTTTCAGACCTAAGGCGGGACTAGAAACTCACAGCCTCCTAGTGATTGGCCCAAAGTCACCCAGTCAGCTTTCATGCCTAAGGCGGGACTAGAACTCACCATCTCCTGGTGATTGGCCCAAAGTCACCCAGTCAGCTTTCAGACCTAAGGCAGGGCTAGAACTCACAGTCTCCTAATGATTGGCCCAAAGTCACTCAGCTGGCTTTCATGCCTAAGGCAGGACTAGAACTCACAGCTACCTGGTTTTTAACCTGGTCCCTTAAGCAGAGGGAAAATTTAGCCCTGACAGAAGATGGCTAGCAGGTTTGTCAGGATCATTTCACCCAAAGGCATGTTGTGATTAAATATTAGGAAAGGCTGGCTAAGTGAAATATTCACAGTGAACATGTCTAGAGCGGTGGGGAGCAAATCTGGTTTTCACGCCAAGCTAAATCAAGCTAAGAGATACTTTAATTTGGATTTCTGCATTGACTAAGAGAGTTGATCTTTACAGCAGTGGTTCTCAACCTTGGGGTCGCGACCCCCATTTGGGGTCGCGAGACCATTTCGCGGGGGTCGCCGGGCACCGCCGGCCGCCATTTTGTTTTTTTATTTTTATTTTTTTTAATTTTTTTAAAAAAAATTTAAATTTTTTTTAATTTTTTAAATTTTTTTGGCGCGCGCGCGCCGCGTACGCTCAGATCCGCCCGTCACACCGGAAAAAAAAAATGTAAAAAAAAATAAAAAAAATTAAAAAAAACAAAATGGCGGACCGCAACGGGCGGATCCGCATGCGCGGCGCGTGCGACAGGCCGATCCGCGCAAGCGCAGATCCGCCCGTCGTGGCCGCCATTTTGTTTTTTTGTTTTTTATTTTTTTTAAATTTTTTTAAATAAAAAATAAAAAAAACCAAAATGGCGGCCCGCGATGGGCGGATGTGTGCATGCGCAGATCCGCCCGTCGCGACCGCCATTTTGGTTTTTTTTTATTTTTTTTTTTAAAAAAAATAAAAAAAAAACAAAATGGCGGCCCGCGACGGGCGGATGCGCGCATGCGTGGCGCGTGCTACGGGCCGATCCGCGCATGCGCAGATCCGCCCGTCGCGGCCGCCATTTTTTGTTTTTTTTTTATTTTTTAAAAAAAATAAAAAAACATTTTTTTTGCGCGCTAGCGCGCACATGCGCGTGCCCCCGGGTCAGGGTCGCGGCGCGCATGGGCGGGGCAAGTGGGGTCTCAACCTCAGAAAGGTTGAGAACCACTGCTTTACAGCTAAATGGCCCTTTCTAATTCTACAACTGTAACTGCTCTGAGATCCTTGAAACCATATTGGGCCATAAATATTTCAACCGGAGAAATTAGCATTCCACAAGAGCAGAATGTAAAACACGCCTCTGCATGGGCATCGGGTCTTTGGTAAGAACAAAAGCTCCATAAACTCCACCGTGAGTTCCTTGGAGAAAGGCTGAGATAAAATGTCAGCTGGCAAGTATCCCGGGGAGAAATGATTGAAGGAGCCTGCAATTCAGGGCCAGCCTTTCAAAGGCTCAGCTCTGGCTGAGGAATCGTTGGCCTTCCACTTGAGGGAGTCCGCCTAAATCTGACTGTGCGGCAAAGACTTCGCTTTGGATGAAATTGAACGGTGTATTTTCCAGAGGGGGAAGAAAATTAATATTAAAACACTTCTATGGTAAACAGAACAGTAAAAAGGAATAGGTTCTGGAGAAAGGAAGAAAGAAAGAAAGAAAGAAAGAAAGAAAGAAAGAAAGAAAGAAAGAAAGAAAGAAAGAAAGAAAGAAAGAAAGAAAGAAAGAAAGAAAGAAAGAAAGAAAGAAAGAAAGAAAGAAAGAAAGAAAGAAAGAAAGAAAGAAAGAAAGAAAGAAAGAAAGAAAGAAAGAAAGAAGAAAAAGGAAGGAAGGAAGGAAGGAAGGAAAAAAGGAAGGAAGGAAGGAAGGAAAAAAGGAAAGAAGGAAGGAAGAAAAAAGGAAAGGAAAAAAAGAAAGGAAGAAAGAAAGAAAGAAAAAAGGAAGAAAGAAAAAGAAAAGAAAAAGAAAGAAAAAGAAAAGAGAAAGAGAAAGTAAGGAAGAAAGGGAAAGAAAGGAAGGAAGGAAGAAAGAAAAGAAAATAGAAAGGAAGGAAAGAAAAAAGAAAGAAGAAAAAAGGAAAGAAAAAAGAAAAAGAGAAAGGAAGAAAGAAAGAAAGAGAAAAAAGGAAGAAAGAAAAAGAAAAGAAAAAAGAAAGAAAAAGAGAAAGGAAGGAAGAAAGGGAAAGGAAGAAAAGAAAAAAGAAAGGAAGGAAAAAAAGAAAAAGAAAAGAAAGAAGAAAAAAGAAAAAGAGAAAGGAAGAAAGAAAGAAAAAGAAAAGAAAGAAGAAAGAAAAAGAAAAAGGAAGAAAGAAAAAGAAAAGGAAAAAGAAAGAAAAAGAGAAAGTAAGGAAGAAAGAAAGGGAAAGGAAGGAAGGAAGAAAGAAAGGAAGGAAGAAAGCGAAAGAAGGAAGAAAGAAAGGGAAGGTGGAGAAAGAGAGGGAGGGAGGGAGGGAAGGAGAGAAAGGAAAGGAAGCAAAAAGAAGAAAAGAAAGAAAGACACAGACACAATTATTTTTTGAACCCTTGTCATCTTTGCATTTAAAAAACTGACGATCCCTCCAAGGGGAACAGACAGATTTCATACCAGCTCATTTCATGCTGGAGAGTTCAGGCTGGCTGGGTTTTTGGCCAAAAGGAGACGGATGTCAAACCAAACTGCAGACTTAGCTGTTAATAACCCAGGGCCTTGGTCATGGCAGCTGGAATCACAATTATTAAAAAAATCCAAACCCAGGTTTCTAGCCCTCATGTTTAAGAAAAGACTCAAAAACATTCCATTACGACCCCCTCGCCAATTTGGTCAAGGTTAGGCCTTCTGGGCAGCATAGAAAACGAAGCAAAAAAAGCCGGGTCCTAACAGAGAAGAATTGACAACAAGCCGTTTATAAAGCAGGCCGTCGCACAAACATTGATCTGCAGCGAATGGCTCAGACTTAATAATAAGAATAAGAATTAGATAAACGGTGGGAGCCGAGATCTACTTTTCAAACTAACGCTGAGTTATAGAGGGAGATAAGAAACAGAGCTTACAACTTACAATCATTCTGAAGTTACAACAGCATTGGAAAAAAGTGACTTTATGATGGCTTTTCACACTTACGACCGCTGCCGCATCCCCAGGGTCACAACTGACTCATGACAATTGCAGTGTCCCGGGGTGTGTGTGTGTGTCACGTGATCCCCTTTTGCAATCTTCTGACAAGGAAAGTCAATGGGGGAAGCCAGATTCCCTTAGCTTAGCCGCGGTAGCGATTCACAACAAGGGCGGGAAAGGTTGCAAAACGGAGCGAAACCCACTGAACAACGGTCTCGCTGTGCGACAGAATTTTTTTAGGCTCCATCACGGTCGCTAAGAGCGGCAGGATCCTTCGTTTCCCGGGTCCCCGAGGCCTCCTTGCGATCTGGACGGTCCTCATATTCACTTTTTTTTTTCGTGAAGAAAAAAAAATGGGTGCCAACTCACCGTCTTGGTTTTTAGCGAAGTTCAGCTTGATGAGAGATTTGGCCTCCAGCTTCTGTGGAGACAAACAAATCACAACGGTTAGTCACCCACTCTGCCCTGGACTTCAGTCGTAGCACACCCCCCCCCAAAGGGAAAAAACAAAACAAAACAAAGTTGTGTTATTCCAGAAGAAAGTGACTCAGACTCCAACGCTGTGCTGTCACACAGGCTTGCGGAAGAGAACGCTGTGAAAGCAATCGGACGGATTCCTGGATGTGAGAATGTAGACGAATTCCCCATGCTGGCTGGGCAATTCTGGGAAGTGAAATCCATTCATCTGAAACTTGCTAAGCTCCAGAAACACTGCATGAGAGATTACAACACCTTTGGAATCAAAGGTGAAACACCTTTCTCCTCCTATGGTCCCCCAATAACCACCTTGTGACGTTGGGGAGAGTAACTGGCCCAAAGTCACGCACAGCTGGCTTGCACGCCTAAGGCGGGACTAGAACTCACTGTCTCCTGGTGATTGGCCCAAAGTCACGCAGTTGGCTTTCATGCCTAAGGCGGGACTAGAACTCACCGACTCCTGGTTGACTGGCCCAAAGTCACCCATTTGGCTTTCATGCCTAAGGCGGGACTAGAACTCACTGTCTCCTGGTGATTGGCCCAAAGTCACGCAGTTGGCTTTCATGCCTAAGGCGGGACTAGAACTCACCGACTCCTGGTTGACTGGCCCAAAGTCACCCATTTGGCTTTCATGCCTAAGGCGGGACTAGAACTCACTGTCTCCTGGTGATTGGCCCAAAGTCACGCAGTTGGCTTTCATGCCTAAGGCGGGACTAGAACTCACCGACTCCTGGTTGACTGGCCCAAAGTCACCCATTTGGCTTTCATGCCTAAGGCGGGACTAGAACTCACTGTCTCCTGGTGATTGGCCCAAAGTCACGCAGTTGGCTTTCATGCCTAAGGCGGGACTAGAACTCACCGACTCCTGGTTGACTGGCCCAAAGTCACCCATTTGGCTTTCATGCCTAAGGCGGGACTAGAACTTACTGTCTCCTGGTGATTGGCCCAAAGTCACCCAGTTGGCTTTCATGACTGAGGCTGGACTAAAACTCACTGTCTCCTAGTGATTGGCCCAAAGTCACCCAGTTGGCTTTCATGCCTAAGGCAGGACTAGAACTCACCATCTCCTGGTGATTGTGTGAATCTTCTATTTAAGAGGAAAGTTATAACTGCTATAAGACATAACCAGTACTGCATGCTGATTCTGCCCACGGCTAGCGGTTCGATCCTGACCGGCTCAAAGTGACTCAGCCTAACATCCTTCCGAGGTCGGTAAAATGAGGACCCAGATTGTTGGGGGCAACAGGCTGACTCTGTGAAGCACTTAGAGAGGGATGTAAAGCGGCATATAATCTAAATGCCGTTACTATTAAAATTATGGAAGGTGTGCCCATTACATCTACACCTATTTTTAACAAAACACATTAGAGCATCTGTTGAAATTAAATATAAGCACGGTATCCAAGCTAGCGAAATCCAAAACAGTCATAATCTGACACCAGAACCAGGCAAAGACTGCCAAACAGAATAAACTAGAGCAGTGTTTGTCAAATGTGGCGATTTGAAGTACTGGGGACTTCAATTCCCAGAATTCTTTGCTGGCTGGGGGATTCTGGGAATTGAAGTCCACAGGTCTTCCAAGCTGTCAAGTTTGAGAAAAAGGCTGAATTACAGACTGTGCTTGCTATAAAAATTCTCCCCAAGTAGGGAAAGAGACATGCTAATAAGGGGTTAAGAGTCCACCCGTGCAACCCTCTAGCAAGCATTTGATAGACAGTTCAGCTGATCAAAAGCGACAGCTGCAACAACAGTGTCTGCAGGAAAGTCACACAGCAAGTTAGGGTTGAAACGAAGCTGATTTAATTTGCCCCCTAAAAGAATCACTGTTATTCTCTCCTTCGTTTCTTGTCAGTTTTAAACTGGCTGGCTCAAATCCAAATCCTAATTTTATTTTTTTTAAATCCCACAGACCATCGTTGCCTGGGTCTCTTTGTCGTTCTACGCGTACCAGGTAGTCCTTGACTTATGACTGCCAGTGGAGCTTTCAGTGCAACCGTCATAAATATGAAGCAGCGGCCAAGGGTCCGAATTTTGATCGTGTGACCACGGGGAGGCTGCAACGGCCGTTAAGTGTGAAAAGCAGTCGCAAGTCGCTTTTTCCTGTGCCTTTGTAACTTTATAAACGATCATTAAATGGATTGTTGGAAGTCAAGGACTACGTGGAAAAGATTACGAATAAATTCTCTTTGTCTCTTACAAACCTTCCACCTTGCTTCGGAACAAGCCAGGCTGCGTGTAAAACTCGTCTCTCCATTTTATATATATATATATATATATATATATATATATAATATGTTTCTTTGGTCACCATCTGGCTTAATAGCTATTCCAGCTTCCCATCTCGAGCGGAGAGGGAAAACAACAGGGAGAACGCCAACTGGAAGCGAAAGGATCCACGGCAAGAAATCAACAGATTTTTTTTTCTCCCGCAGAATTAATGGAAGATAGCAAAACAAAAAACGAAAAACGAAAATGATCAACAGTAATGATTCAGCTCGGAGCCTTTTCACAATAGCAGAGTGCATATGGGATCGCTGTTCCATGTAGTCCTCAAAGCCATCTGTGAAACAACCCCCTCCCCCCCCAAAAAAAATCCCCCACAGGGTAAATTATGGTGGCCAAGTCACACTGGACCCAACAGCCGCTGGGAGCATTCCAGGATGCTGCAAGCTCAGGGGCTGTGGCCAACAACGTGGCAGGGCCTGGGAAGGAAGGATGTTGCTGATGCAAAGCCCGTGTTTCCACGATGTAAAAAAGATGTTGAGACTCTAGAAAGAGTACAGAGAAGAGCAACAAAGATGATTAGGGGAATGGAGGCTAAAACATATAAGGAACGGTTGCTGGAATTGGGGATGTCTAGTTTAACGAAGAGAAGGACAAGAGGGGAAATGATAGCAGTGTTCTAGTATCTCAGGGGCTGCCACAAAGAAGAGGGAGTCAAGCTATTCTCCAAGGCGCCTGAAGGCAGGACAAGAAGCAACGGATGGAAACTAACCAAGGAGAGAAGCAACCTAGAACGAAGGAGAAACTTCTTGACAGTGAGAACAATTAACCAGTGGAACAACCTGCCTCCAGAAGCGGTGAATGCTCCAACCCTGGAAGTTTTTAAGAAGAAACTGGACAGCCATTTGTCCAAAATGGTGTAGGGTTTCCTGCCTGAGCAGGGGGTTGGACCAGATGACCTCCAAGGTCCCTTCCAACTTTACTATTATTTATTATTAATTTCGCTTCCCGGCACGACAGAAGAGGAAGGGCTGGTAGAGAATGGCTCCAGAGGACCAGATTGCAGAGATTGGTCTGTAGAAGAGGGGGTAGGTCAAAGGAGAAATTGTTCTGCCTACACAGGTAGTTTAGGTTTTTTAAATCTTATTTTCCTCCGTTATTATGTTTTTTACAAACAACTCAAGGCATGTTTTCCCAAACAGCCACTCTGTGAAGTGGGTTGGGCTGAGAAAGAGTAACCGGCCCAAAGTCACCCAAGGGACTAGAATTCACCGTCTCCTGGTGATTGGCCCAAAAGAAAGAGAAAGGAAAAAGGAAGGAAAGAAAGCAGATGGATGGACAGAAAAAAGAAATAAAAGGAGAAAGAGAGAATGAGAAAAGGAAGAGAAAGAAAAGAGAAAGGAAGAATGAGAAAAGGAAGAACAAGAAAGAAAAAAAGAAAGAGGGAAGGAAGGAAGGAAGAGTAAAGAAAGGAAGAATGAGAAAAGACAAATAAACAAAGAAGGAAAGGAAGGAAAGAAGACAGATGGACAAAAAAAGGAAGAAAAGAGGAGAAAGAAAGAGAAAAGGAAGAAAAAGAGGAAGAAAGAATGAGAAAAGGAAGAACGAAAGAAAGAAAGAAGGAAAGGAAGAAAGAAAAAGGAAGAGGGAGAAAGGAAAAGGAAGGAAAGAAAGACAGATGGGCAGGAAAAAGAAAGAAAAGAGGAGAAAGAAAGAAATGAGAAGAAAAAGAAATAAAAGAACAAGGAGAAAGGGAAGAAAAAAAGAATGAGAAAAGGAAGAAGAA
This sequence comes from Bothrops alternatus, assembly GCA_034064705.1. Taxonomy (NCBI): domain Eukaryota; kingdom Metazoa; phylum Chordata; class Lepidosauria; order Squamata; family Viperidae; genus Bothrops; species Bothrops alternatus. Next base: position 270,818 of record JARGCV010000015.1, on the reverse strand, counting down.
AGAAAAAAGAGGAAACGAAGGAAGGAAAAGTAAAGAAAGGAAGAATGAGAAAAGACAAATAAACAAAGAAGAAAAGAAAGGAAAGAAGACAGATGGACCAAAAAAAAGGAAGAAAAGAGGAGAAAGAAAGAGAAAAGGAAGAAAAAGAGAATGGAAGAATGAGAAAAGGAAGAACGAGAGAGAGAAAGAAGGAAAGGAAGAAAGAAAAAGAAAGAGGGAGAAAGGAAAAGGAAGGAAAGAAGACAGATGGACAAAAAAAGGAAGAAAAGAGGAGAAAGAAAGAGAAAAGGAAGAAAAAGAGAATGGAAGAATGAGAAAAGGAAGAACGAGAGAAAGAAAAGGAAAGGAAGAAAGAAAAAGAGGGAGAAAGGAAAAGGAAGGAAAGAAGACAGATGGACAAAAAAAGGAAGAAAAGAGGAAGAAAGAGAAAAGGAAGAAAAAGAAAGGAAGAATGAGAAAAGGAAGAACGAGAGAGAGAAAGAAAGAAGGAAAGAAAGAAAGAAAAAGGAAGAGGGAGAAAGGAAAAGGAAGGAAAGAAAGCAGACAGATGGGCAGGAAAAAGAAAGAAAAGAGGAGAAGGAAAGAAATGAGAGAAGAAAAAGAAATAAAAGAACAAGGAGAAAGGGAAGAAAGGAAGAATGAGAAAAGGAAGAACGAGAGAGAATGAGAAAAAGAGAGAGACAAAGAAAGAGAAAGAGAGACAAAGAAAGAAAAAGAAAAAGAAAGAAAGAAAGAAAGAAAGAAAGAAAGAAAGAAAGAAAGAAAGAAAGAAAGAAAAAGACACACCTCACACACACACAAGCACACTTTTTTGGGCAGCTCTCTTCCTGCTTTTGTTCCCGGCTCAGGGTCCTCCCCCCAGCGAAAGTGACCTAGTTTGCCCCAACAAGTCAGCCTTGCTGTGTTTCTCTTTCCTGCTTGCCAGCTGACATCCAAAAAGGGCCCCCTCCTTCCCCCACTTCACACAACTGTGTGGGTCACTGGGGCACTGGGTCAAATTCAAGAGGAAAGACAACCAAAGAGGGAGGGAGATTCATGGCGCCCTTCCACGGCAGGCAGGACGGAGGGGTGTGTGTGTGTGGAATCTAAGGTTTGCTTGCCAAGATGCCGGCCATCTCTTTGCTCCTACCTCCGCTTGCACCACCAGGCTTTCTTAAGATATCTGTTTATTTATTTTTTATTTATTTATTTCTTAAATTTCTATACCGCCCCTCTCCCGTAGGACTCGGGGCGGTTTACAGCCCAATTAAAACAGATGATAATAATAATACATATTTAAAATTAAATTAAATTAAATTAATACAAAGGTCCTTAAATTAGAACAAAAGGTCCTTCAAACTTGGCCCTTTGATGACTTGTGGACTTCGACTCCCAGAATTCCTCAGCCAGGCACGCCACGTTGGAAGACCCCCTGTGTTAAGAGTTTAAAGGGGTCCTGATGTTAGGCAGGGAGGAGGAGAATCCTTACGGCAATCAAGCAGAGAAGTGAAAATGTTGTTCAGGGAGGCTCTACTGCGCTGCTACCTTCCCCAAGCTGGCACTTCCCCAGAATTTCTGGCTGTCAAGATGGTTGGCTGCGCCAGCGTGACACCTCTGGGAGAGCCAGTGTGCTAAAATTAGCCGGCTTAGCGCTTGGAAAGCAGGAGAAAATCCTCAAAAGGATCCCGGGATCTGCCTAGGAAGACAGGAAAGCCACCAGAGGGCCACACGAGAGCATAAACCAATAGAAGGAGCGGTTAGGTCCATTCCTAAATGGTTCAATCGGGCTGTTTTGCAGCTCTTCCCTGGAGTGGATTTGCTGCAAATCCAGAGATCAGGCTAAACGTCTCAGGCCAAATGATCCGACTGCCCCCTTGTGTTGAAAGGAACAACAACAACAACAACAACACTTGTGTTTTACAAGCACAGATCCAGGTTTCACACCTTTTCGTGTGGCTAACGCTGTCAGGTCTGCCTGGTTTGGCTTGGCCATCAAAGGTTTGGCCATCAAAGGCTAGAAGATGGGTGGGGGGAGAGAGGGAGGATAGATGGGCAATAGCAATAGCCCTTAAGACTTATATACCCCTTCCTAGTGCTTTACAGCCCTCTCTAAGTGATTTACAGAGTCAGCAAATTGCCCCCAACAATCTGGGTCTTTGCTTTACCCACCTGGAAAAGATGGCAGGCCGAGTTGACCTGGGGCTGGTGAGAATCGAACTGTCAAACTGCAGTCAGCAGAAGTAGCCCACAGTACTGCATCCTAACCAGTGCGCCACCACGCCTCAAAAAAGTTGTGTGTGCACGTGATGGGAAATACATAAGAACATAAGAAGAGCCATGCTGAATCAGGCCAAAGCCCATCGAGTCCAGCATTCTGTGTCACACAGTGGCCCACCAATTGTACATGGGGATCTTAAGCAGAAAGGCAAAACCCTCCCTTTCCCTTGACCCCCAACAAATGGTACTCCAGGGAATCCTGCCTGCCTCAACCAACATAGAGGCGGCACATGGACATCCGTTTTAATAACCACCGATACACTTGGCATCCATGAAACTATCTAGCCCTGCCTTGAAGCTGTCAAGGCTGACAGCTGTCACGACCCCTTCTGGAAGTGAATTCCATAAAGCAACGACCCTCTGGGTGAAGAAATATTTCCCTTTATTTGTCCTCACTTTCTTACCTATGAGCTTTAGGGAGTGCCCCCTTGTCCTAGTATTGTGTGATAGAGAAAAGAATTTTTCTCTATCCATCTTTTCTATCCCATGCATGAAATAGGGAGGGGGGGGAATGACAGGTGATAAAGACCAGAGGAGCTGGATCCCGTTGGTACCAGCATCCAAGGACAGGCATCCTGAGAAAGAATGGGGGTCACCCCAAAACATCTCAGCCTTTTCAAAACACTTTGGCGGGTTCCAATTGGCTGAAGATGGACTGGTCACAGGGGCAGGGAGAGCTGGGATGGGGGGGGGAAACCTTTCTGTATCTTTGGAGTGCGGGAAACTCAGAGCTCGCCTGACTTTACTACTGCCGACCTCTTTTAGTGAAAGAATCTTTTGCTTCAACCCAATGGAGTTGAGGGTCTCTCTTTCCTAAGGGATGAGATTGGGGCAGGTCTGACAACCAGGATTTCACCATTGAAACACAGATCGCTACTCTGAAAACCTTGCAGATCCCACAGAAGTATTAAAGTTATCAGCAATTTTCCTGAAAATCATCCAAGACCATGGCAGTGAACTAGTTTAGTTGTCTAGTTTTAATGAAGAGAAGGATGAAGGGGGACATGATAGCAGTGTCAATATCTCAGGGGCTGCCCCAAAGAAGAGGGAGTCAAGCTATTCTCCAAAGCGCCTGAAGGCAGGACAAGAAGCAACGGATGGAAACTCATCAAGGAGAGAAGCAACCTGGAACTAAGGAGAAACTTCCTGACAGTGAGAACAATTAACCAGGGGAACAACCTGCCTCCAGAAGCGGTGAATGCTCCAACACTGGAAGTTTTTAAGAAGAGACTGGACAGCCACTTGTCTGAAATGGTATAGGGTTTCCTGCCTGAGCAGGGGGTTGGACTAGATGACCTCCAAGGCCCTTTCCAACTTTATTATTATTATTATTAACACAGAGATCTGTGGGTCCCCCTGGACACTATTCATTGGAAGAACAACAAACAGAATGTGGGAATAAGCCTCTAAAACTTAACAGGCCTTTACTCTCATTATCGTTCCATTACCCACAGTTTCTTGAATCAATGGTGTAAGAAAGAGGCCAGACTTTTAATACACAGAGCATTCGTATAGAAAGTTTACAGCAGCCACGAGATAAACACCAACTTAGCCCCAAAAGACAGGAACAAGTGAGGAAGAAACTCAAGATTGCCCCACTTTGATTCTCTTTAGTATAAGGAGTGAAAGAGAGAGCTTCTGCCAAGCTTTTAAGATTCTGTAATTACACTCTGCAATAACTGATTTCCAGTAGATCTTGTGGTGTCTGTTTCCTGATCTGGCTTATCCTAAAAAATGACATATTTGGGACTTGTTTCTTGTTACTTTATACATATCCCAAACGGGGTTTTGCACCTGCTTTTTCAAGCTCTCATTTTTTGAGATTTTAATATATGTGGTCTAAAACCCACATTTTAAAATCCGGCGATACTTACCTCCCCTGTGATTGGATTGGTTCCATATTTTTTTATCCATGGAACAATATTCCTAAAACAAGACAGGCGTAGAGTCAGAATTGCTTGGACATTGGTTTCTACATTTAAGTACTTTTTTTGTTAAAAGAAAAGAAAACAAATCTAAGAGAAACTGGAATAAAGATAACTTACAGCAAATCAAAAATGGTCCCATCTGGTGTGCAAACTGGATATTCAAACGGTTGCAAAGATAAGCTAGGATTGAGGAAAAGAATTCCATTTTAGTATAAAAAAGTACAGTGAATCCATTTGGCGTAACCTTACGCCAACACACATAGATGAATGACTAAACCCACCCATATAAACTGATTCCAACTAAAAGCAATTTTCAAGATCCCTATAAAAGCGTGAAGGAAAGAAGCCACATTTATAATTTTTACGACTCTTATGATTTGTTTCAAACTTACCTACAGTGATCAAAAGGCAGGCGCCGGAAGTTGGACTGTGGAATTTCTATTCAAAGAAAAATATATCTATATCTATATATCTCACACATCCTGCATATTCATCTTCACATGAATACCCCATAAATACGTTGTAATTAAGTGACTTTGGCCAATCTCCATTTTAGTTTAGCCTATCTTACAACTGGGATAAAATGAGGGACATAGCATCTTGCTTTCAACCCACCCACTCCCAGGAGGGACCCAAAATATAAATTAGACGTGCAAATGAGACAAAAATTCAACAGGTGTAGTTACATACCAACTGCCTTCCCTCCATAAAAATGGGTATATTCTGTACATGTTATGTACCTAAAAGAGAAAGAGAAAGATGTACCTAGAGTTATGGGACCTGGAAGCAAGGCAGATAAGCGAATTGAGGTACTGGATTTCTTTCGCACCCAATGGATGGACCCAGATTAGAGTGTACCCTACCTGGGCTGTAAACCAACAGGGGGGCAGCAGTTAAAGATTTCTGGTTTTCCTCACTGCCATAATAATAATAATAGTAAAGTTGGAAGGGACCTTGGAGGTCATCTAGTCCTCTAACGGATCTAACAGTCCTCTCTAATATTGCAGCCCAAACATGATGGGTGTGGGACAGAATAGTCTTCCTCAACACTGCACTCCATGCTTCTTACATTATGGCAACCATGCTGTCTGAAGTTAAACGGCCATAACTAGTACTGCAGACTAATCACCATCATGTCTGTGGTGCATGCACACAAGCAGGGGAAGGGTGGAAAACTGGAGCCAAATCACCACGTAACACAGGGGAGTGATGGGAAGTATACCATAACAGTTATGCTTTAGGAGGGTTATCTATCTATCTATCTATCTATCTATCTATCTATCTATCTATCTATCTATCTATCTACCTACCTACCTACCTACCTCTATCATATCTATCAATTATATTTATCTCTATCTTTCTAGCTATATCTATATCATATCTACCGTATTTCTATCAATCATCTATATCTCAATATCTATCAATCATATCTATATCTATCCATCTATCATATCTATCAATCATATTTATGTCTATCTTTCTATTATCTATCTATCTATCTATATCATCTATCAATCATATCAATCTCTCTTATCTATTATCTATATATTTCTTTCATATCTATCAATCATATCTTTCTATCTATTATCTATCATATCTATCAACCAAATTTATCTCTTTCTATTATCTATTATCTCTATCGTATCTATCAATCATATCTTTCTATTATCTATCATATCTATCTATCTATCTATCTATCTATCTATATCTATCTATCTTTCATCTATATCTGTCTCTATCTATCTATCTATCTATCTATATCTATCTATCTTTCATCTATATCTGTCTCTATCTATCTATCTATCTCTATCTATCTTTCATCTATATCTATCTATCTATATCTATCTTTCATCTGTATCTGTCTCTATCTATCTATCTATCTATCTCTATCTATCTTTCATCTCTATCTATCTATCTATCTATCTATCTATCTATCTATCTATCTATCTATCTATCTATCTATCTATCTATCTCTATCATATCAATCAATCATATCTATCTCGTTCTATCTTTCTATTTATCTACCGCAGTGAAGGATTCGTTGGCTTCCCCCCTCGCCTTCAGCTTGGCAGGACAGAGTCCAAGGAAGTAAAGAAATAAAGAAGAGCCACTATCCGGACTGAAACCTCTCCAGGAACCCTTTTCCTCCCCGTAACAACCTCCCTGCCAGGTAGGCTGGGCCGAGATGCCACCCTCCCTCCACTTCCGGAGGCCTTCCAAGGCGCCCCACGACCCCTTCAGGGCCGCTTCGCGTACATTTTGTCCTTCTGGTGCTGCCTTTTCCCCATGGCTGTCGCGGGCCTGTTTCTCCGCTCCGCTCCGCAATCACCCGGCGAAGAAGGGCAACGTCTGTCCGAAAAACTCCACTTCCGGGAAAGACGCTCCGAGGCTTTGCTTCCGGTTTAGCGCAGTACGCCGCGTACAGCAATCCCCCCCCCGCTGGAGGAAACCGGAAGCTGCCTCTAAAGGTTCCGCTTATTTGGTCGCTTTGTGGCAGATATTGCCAAACCTTGGCAATTTTTGAAAGTCCCAGAATTCTCTAACCAGCATGGATTTTTATTTTATTTTTTAGTTTCGCCAGTAATAAAGGTGGGCCTTTCTTCAGCTGGCTGGTGAATTCTGAGACAAGCCCGGGACTCTAAGCTAAATTGAGAAGTTAAGAAGTTAAGGCATCTAAATTGAGAAGTTAAGGCTTCATTATTGCTGTCAAAAATAATGCAGACATGCACAAATTCATAAGCTTAACTTAAGAGCGTGGCAATTACTTGTTCCACATTCATTCCTATAGGCAGAAAGTGAGGCAATTTTTAGTTTTCCAGTAATAAAACATGGATCAGGTTCAGGGCGTTGTTTGCATAAAATGAGATGTTTCCAATTCCACAAAACCAAGTGCAGATAGTGTCCCCCTTGAATGCAAGGGCCTAGCATTTTTAAACCTGAGATCTCAACTATTAAACTTAGTCCAATCTCTGCCCTGTCCAATTTTGACTTCATCCTCTACCAGCCACCAGCATTTTCTAGTCTGAATGGATGACAATAAATATCCCACCAAACAATCTTAATGCATCCATCTACACCCATGGAGAATTTTATAAGCCAATGTAGCATACAGTACTAGTCCTGTTTTGGAAAATCTAATCATGAGGGTCTCTGCGCCCAACATCATTATCACTGTTGCATTTCCATCCCTGAAACAATTCAAGATAGATCATGAATTTCATGGCTGAGTGAGGACTCTGCTCTGAGTCTCTCCAATCTTAAGCTGGACTATAATATACTACATTTTTAAAATATATTTCATTGGAATGTTTAGATAAGCTTTTAAAACAGATGTGTCTGCCCCGTCCTTTTTTCCATCAGTCAAATCTGATCCACCCCTCTGAAACGACATTACATGGCTTTTTAGAAGAATCCCTCCTAATGAAACTAGGTTGAAAATCCTGTCTGGAAATGCCCAACTAATATTCCTTGGAAATGATAATAAAAAAAACACATCTTTATTACAGGACAGAATACGCAGTTGCAAATGAGGAAGAAAAAAAAAAGACTTAAAACCAGCAAGTTTATACAGTACATGTAACACTCTGGAGAACATCAGACATGTAACATCAGGAAGGCTGTTTACATGAATGTTGCTTCATTCTGTCATGGGTCATTCATTGGCGTAATTGGAGATTATCTCCCTTGCTTTGCAAACTGCTTTGGACCAGTGATACACAAGGACCCACCACCAAAATAAATAAAACCGACTCATCGGCCGACAAGAAAGGCCAAATTCAAGATTTGTTTTTACAGGGAGGGGGGCTTGTACATTTAATGCTACCACAAGCAGCACAGAGACATTCGTTGTTTGTTCTGAAATCAATGCAACGTTCATTTATTAATTGTACTTACACAAAAAAATACCTTCCCTCCCCAAATCCCGTCCCATTTTTACCTAAACCCCTTCCCGTTTTGCCAATACCTTTTACAAATAGTTAAAAAAAAAAAAAAGAGAGAGAGAGAGAGAGAGACATTTATTTTGGTACAATTGTTCAGCAACGTAGCCGTCATAATGAATGAAGTTACGTTTGATATAACAAGAGGACTTGTTATAAGGGGGGGATTATTGGCCAAATAAAATTCTCATATGACAAGTTAGCAAATTCTAGTATAAAAATAGTCCCTTGTGTGATCAAACAGCCTCTCATTTCTACTGGTTGTCCGCAATTGAAGAGTTTGTGGGCTGCATAATTCTGGAGGAGTTTTTAGGATTTCCTGTTTTGGGCGGCTCCTCCGTCCAGCGCCCCAATAGATTAAATCCTCAGTAAAGTCCTCTGAAAGGAGGGCCTGCATGACATTCAGTTTAGCTTCTTGTAATGTGCTTTTCAAAGGATATTCAAAAGGCTCACAAAACGTGTCTTTCTGATATCTGGTACATCAGATCTGGAGTCCAACAGCGGTAAGCTGCGATGCTCAACTTCCAGGAGAGAAACCAAGGAAGGCATCCTGTCACTTTCCCAGCTTGTTACGCTTTTTTTTTCCTCTTGCGACCTTCTTTTAAAAACGACAACATTTTAGGCTTGTTAAAAAGACCCCCAGGCCTGGCTCCTGCCCCGCGTTTTTCAGCAGGGTTCGCTTCTGCCAACGGGACCCTCTGTGTTTCTTCCCGGCTCTCCGATCGGCTGGAAAAACGTCTCGGAGGGGGCTACTTGTCTTTCAAAAGGTCCAGCTGCTCCTGGTATTCTGTGAAAAGTCGTTGGAAGCGAAGGTTCTGCCCGATGACGGGCAACAGTTCCTTCAGCAGGTCCCGTTTCCGTAAGCCCTGCACAAAACACACACAATTACACAAATAAGCATCTCACAGGCAGGATAGCCACTGCACTGAGCTGTTTCCTGTCACTTGTCTGCATGGAAAGGACCCCACCAATCGAGCAGCGGGTGCAAAATCTCCGCTGGAAGATGGCCAGCGTTCAAGCCGATGCGGAACCATTCCGCAGCTGAGCTAGGGAGGGAGGGAGGGAAATATAATTTTATGTGTCTCCCCCAAAAAACCCCCCCACACAATCCATGCTTACCACGACGGTCGACTCCCACTGACTTCCAGAGGAAGAATGGACAGGACCTAACAAATCCTTGCATAATTCCCTCAAGCGATATTCAAAGCCTAAGGAAGACGGTAAAATAAGAAGAGTCACAAACAGGGCCATACTCTCCTCCAACTAATTTAGTAACAACAGGTGCCTGGGGTGCAATCCCCAAATGTCTGGAGCACCGTTTGAATATTGTCGGCATTGACAACATCCCCATCAGTCAATTGCAAAAGGCAGCTTTGCTTGGAACTGCTGACATTCTGCAACGATACCAATCAAACAATATCGGCCTATTCTAAGTCCTCTGGAAGGACTCAGTAGCTGGTGGGTAAAAATGTCAAATCCAGCCCAAGCATCTGGCTGACTGTGCAACAAACCGTAATCGTAAGAATCCCCCAACATCTGGAGCACCGTATCGACCCCATCAGCATTGACAAGAATCCCATCGGTCAACAGCAAAAGGCAGCTTGACTTGGAACAGCTGACCTCCTGCAAGGATACCGTCAAATATTTGCCTACCCCAGATCCATAGGAAGGACTCAAAAAAGGTGGACAAAAATGCCAAATCCAGTCTAAAACATCTGGATGACTGTGTGACAAACCATAACGTTGGCATTGACAACATCTGTCGGTCAATTGCCGAAGGCCACTTTACTTGGAACAGCTCACATCCTGCGATGGCATCTCTGACATTATTAAAAACATCTGCCTATTCCAGGCAGGACTCAAGGCTTAGATAAAAATGCCAAATCCAGTCTGAACATCTTTGTATAGACAACCATAATAATAAGAATCCCCAAACATCTGGAGCACCACTTGAACACCGTCGGCGTTGACAACATCCCCATTGGTCAATTGCAAAAGGCAACTTTGCTCAGGACAGCGAACATCCTGCGACGAGACCTTTTGGCACCGTCACACCAGTGCATCACTCCTTACCTTCCTTAACCAGGTACCGTGCATAGATAAGCAGCCAGTGACGATATTCGTGGCTTGACTGTAAAGCCAGGGCAGAGGCCACCTGATTCTCCAGGTACGCCGTTGTGGTTTCTTGCTGCACCAAATGAGGCATGGAGAACAATTTGGCTGCCTGTCGCCCAGAGCTGTGGGAAGGAGCAAAGAGGAGGCAGCTTTTAGGAGCTGAGAATAGAAGGAGGTGTAGGAGATGACCAGGCTGAGCCCAAGGGAAGGGTGGTCAAAGGCGTCATCAGTCACGAGTCTCTGCGTGCCCACAAGAGATTTAAATCCAGCCCACCTTGAATGCCTTTCTTATCTCCCACTCTTTTCCCTTGACTGTTAGTTGGCCAGATTCTTAAGCTTGCAATAAACCTTTTTAAAGGTAGTCCTTGACTTAACGACCACAATTGAGCCCAAAATCTAGGTTGCTAAGTGAAGCATCTGTTACGTGAGTTTTGCCCCATTTTACGACTTTCCTTGCCCGTTTGCTAAGCGAACAGTAGCAATTGTTAAGCAAGTCACACGGTTTGTTACGTGAACCTGGCTTCCCCGTTGACTTTGCTTGTCAGAAGGTTGCAAAGGGAGAAATCACGTGTCCTCGGGACACTGTGACCGTCATAAATATGAATCGGTGGCCAAGCATTTTGAATTTTGATCATGTGACCATCGGAGGCTGCAACCGTCATTCAGTGTGAAAAATGGTCCTAAATAAAAGTCATTTGTTTCAGCGTTGTTGTAATTTTGAACGGACGCTAAATGTACTCATTTGAACTGCATGACTCTCCTGATTTCCCCTGTGTTTGTCGGGAAAACTATGAAGGAGCTTTTGGGGGGAAGTCTGCACAGTTCCAACAGGGCTGCTGTGTTCAGAGTTCAAAGCAGGGGTCACCAAGCTTTTAGTGATCAAGAGCTTGGCCCGTTCCGATGACCCGGTGGCTAAAGGCGGAGAGGTTGAGCGAGACAAGACAAGGTCGTACTTAGACATTCGTCCTTGGATGATGGCTAAAGGTCCTGAACACAGCATGGCCTCCTGGGATGGTAGACTGCTCCGGAAGTCTGCGCACTGGGCCAACATTTCCTGCTTGTCAGAGACAAGGTTCCTGGAAAGATAGAACACGTTCCAGTTAACCAAGTTGGGGGAGGACAGGCCTTCTCGCAAAGTTAAACACTTGCAAGTTGGAAATTTAACCCATTTCATTTCCCATCCAGCCCAACCTTGATTCCCGTTTAAGATTTATCCTGCCGTGCAAAGCCAGACTTCCACTTCAACGGGCTGGCCAACTGCAATAGGTTTCCAGGTTAAAAAAACAAACAAATAACCTGTATTCTTGTAATTGACAGCAAGCCCAAGAAACTGTAGGACAAGAAGTGGCAGAATCTGAGGGTGGTGGAGTCAAGAGAGGCGCCAGCCTAGAATCTCTACGTAGCTACAATTAGTTCGAGTCCAATTCCCCTTGAATTCTTATCTAACTCCATTCTAGTGCTAAGCGTGAGTCGGGAAGATTGCTGGGCACAGACACGAGTAGCAACAAATCAGTTTAATTCGAAGTTCATGGGTGGACCTGATCTTTCGCCCAGGACAGGATCAGAGCTGCAGATCTATCCTGCTTAGCTCTTAAAAGAATTGCCTTCCTTTTATCTCCCACTCTGAGACTTACCAGGAAGATAGAGAAGGATTAAAGCAATATGCTTTTCCGTCCGACATATTCATCAGGGGGATGCCATGCTGAGTCAGCAAGATTTGAGAGACGGTGGTTTCACTTCCTGCAAAGGTCAAACGTATTCATCAGTTTTCTTGGGAGCAGAAATGTGGGGCGAGACTCATCAGCTGATGGGAGAAGGACAGATAGTCCTTAACTTACAGCTGTTCATTTAGTGACCGTTGGGAGTTAACAGTGGCACTGGGGAAAAAAAAGTGACCTGCATGTGGTCCTCGGACTTACAACTTTGGTCATGTGTGTTGTGATTCCTCGCCAGCCAGTGGCCCCGGCAGCTGAATCTGAGGAATCAGAGGAAGAGGAGGAGGGGCCTGGAGTGACATCAGAACCAGAGGAAGACTCTGAGGAGCTCCAAGACTTACAGTCTGATGAGGAACCTGGCCCCTCTACTCGCGCTCAGGCTGAGACACAGCTGTGCTTGGGAGCCTGAGTTGGACAGTGATGAAGAACATCTGGGACAAATCGCGGATGCACGAATGCGCAGGCAAGAAAAGCAAGTAGGACAGAGGAATGCAATGGGGTGGCTTCAAAGGCAAAGGAGAAGGCATTAGGAAGCCACGCCTGGGCTGCATCATAAAAGGGAAGGTGTGGGAGGTGCTGGTTACTGAAGGCAACCATTCGTGTTGAGGATCGAGTTTCTGTGAACTGTGTTTGTTTGCCTTAGACATTGACTCAGGTCTGTGAATAAAAGGGGATTGCTTTTTTCTTGCAGTTCCAGCCTGCTTGCTGGAAGAGGGGTTTCTCCTTGTGAGCATAACAAGGACTCACATTGGCTGAGACAGAACAATGTGATTATCACTTGTCAACATTCCAGCCGATGTCCGACAACCACTCAATTAAGCCAGATTTGCTTAAGGACTGTATTATTCACTTAAATCACTGCAGGGACTAGAATGCAGAATGCAGCCGCGCGAGCTGTATTGGGCTTACCCAGAAATGCCCACATTTCAACATCACTCCGCGAGCTGCATTGGCTGCCAATTGGTCTCCGAACGCAATTCAAAGTGTTGGTTATGACCTATAAAGCCCTACATGGCATCGGACCAGGTTACTTGCGGGACCGTCTGCTGCCGCATGAAACCCAGCGACCGGTTAGGGCCCACAGGGTCAGCCTTCTCCAGGTCCCGTCAGCCAGACAGTGTCGCCTGGCGGGGCCTAGGGGAAGAGCCTTCTCTGTTGCGGCCCCGGCCCTCTGGAATCAACTCCCCCCGGAGATCCGTATCGCCCCCACCCTCTCCGCCTTTCGTAAATTGCTTAAAACATACTTTTGCCGGCAGGCCTGGGGCAGCTAACACCTTGCCCCTAGCCAGTGTATGTTTGTTGTAAGTTTGTTTCGGATGATTGGTTTTAATCTAGGGGTTTTATAATGTATTTGATTTCTATATGCTACTGATTATGTTGTAAGCTGCCCTGAGTTTTCGGAATAGGGTGGCCTAGAAATCGAAATAAATAAATAAATAAATAAATAAATAAATAAATAAATAAATAAATAAATAAATAAATAAATAAATAAATAAATAAATAAATTCTGCGGCCAAGGAAGAGGTAGGTGGTGGTTAAGTAAGTCAGCCCCATTTTATGACCTCTTGGGCCACGGTTATTCAGCAAATTTACTGTGGTTGTTAAAACGAGTCGTGCAGCGGTTGAGCGAATCACATCGCTCTGGGACCCGCAACTGCTGTCAACGCGGGCCGGTGGCCAAGCGCCCCAAATTTGGCGGCGTGAGAGCACGGGGATGCTGTGAGAGGCACAAGTGCAAGGGCCAGTGGCGAGTCCCTTTTTTTTTGCACTGTGAAAACTTGGAAAGAGTCGCGAAACGAAGGGATGTTAAATCCAGGGTGATCTGCAAAGAGGATTCCGGTGGGCCCGGGTGACTTGACTGCCATTACCTGCCAAAATGGTTTGTAGGGATTCGTCTTTCACCACCACTGTCTGCTTCCTCACGTTCCTAAGCAGGGGGGGAAAAGATGTGGGAGAAGAAAAGGGTCATTCCGTGCCACACGACACGTCTTTGCAAAGGAAGATGGGAAAAAAGACAGTCGGGGAGGGAAAGAGAGGTTCCCTGCTTACCAGACCGATAGGGTGGCCGCTGTGGTGAGAGCCATGATGTAAAACCCTGTACAGTGCAACGTGGAGATGGGGGAATGGAGGACGATGGGAGGGAGGAGGCGACGGCCACACGCCGAAAACACGGAGAGGGTCCGCTTTTCACAAGCCACACTCACCACCTCGCTGGGGGGGGGAAAGCACAAGAGAAATAAAGATTTAGTCTGTGGTGAAGACATCAGAAAGAGGGAGACGGCGAGTTTTAGTCCCACTCTAGGTGTGAAAGCCAGCTGAAGGTCTGTCAATCATCCGGAGACAGTGAGTTCTAGTCCCGCCTTGGGCGTGGAAACTGGCTGGGTGACTTTGGACCGATCACCAGGAGACTGGGAGTTCTAGTTCCATTTTAGGCATGAAAGCTGGCTGGGTGACTTTGTGCCAATCATCTGGAGATGGTGAGTTCTAGTCCTGGCCTTGGGCATGGAAGCCTGCTGGGTGACTTTGGACCAATCACCAGGAGACTGGGAGTTCTAGTTCCATCTTAGGCATGAAAGCTGGCTGGGGAACTTTCAGCCAATGATTAGGAGACGGTGAGTTCTAATCCCACCTCAGGGATGAAAGGCAGCGCGGTGACCTTGGGCCAGTCCCTCTCACCCTCAGCCCAATTCACCTTATGGGATTGTTGTGGTTGGAAAAATAGAAGCAGGAAGGAATATTAGGTGTGTTCACCATCTTACGCTTTTTTATAAAAATAATAAAGATGGGATTAAAAAAAAAACTAAAAAGAAAAAGGCACAATTCCTCAACCTTTCCAGCAAAGCTGATTATTTATTTATTTTATTTGGGTTTGTATGCCGCTCCTCTCCAGTAACAAAGCCAAAATAAAAAACCAACATTAAGGTTAAACCAGGCATATGAACAAACCCAACCAGCTTCAAACGCATCTGGGATAGAAAAATCGTGCAAGGAAGATTCTGGATCCCTGGCTTACAGGGGCGAGCGAGACAGGCCTAAATGGCAGAGGGTTGATCCCCAAATATTAGATTGTGTGGACCGGGAGTCTCAGATCAACACAGAGGCCTCACCTGGGGAAAGGTCACTTTTTAATCCAATGCACCAAGTTTTTAGCACGTTCTCTCTTCACTGCACATGCTCAGACCCCCACGCTTACCAGCTTCCTGCCGCGGAGAGAATTCGGCTGGTGAGCAACGTCTCCCACTCTTTCCCTTCTCGGTTGCATTTCAGTCTGCTGAGTTTAGACCCTCCCACAGTTGTGATCTCGTTTTCCACTTCGATATACATCGAGGGATCGGAGCTCACCTGCAAGAGAGGTTTCATCTGAGCCCCTGAGCAATCCCAGTTCAAGCCAGCGGAGAAACCTGGAGGTTTGTGAAGAACCTGATCTGGGGCATAGTTAAAAGGGCAGGTGCTGGTACATTCCTCTCCTTGAGATAGGCAGACTGACAGAAGAAAGAAAGAAAGAAAGAAAGAAAAAAAAAGAAAGAAAGAAGGAAGGAAGGAAGGAAGGAAGGAAGGAAGGAAGGAAGGAAGGAGGAAAGAAAGAAGGTAAGAAAGAAAGAAAGAAAGAAAGAAGGAACGAAGCAAAGAAAGAAAGGAAGGAAGGAAGGAAGGAGGAAGGAAAGAAAGAAGGAAAGAAAGAAAGAAAGAAGGAAGGAAGGAAAGAAAGAAGCAAAGAAAGGAAGGAAGGAAGGAAGGAAGGAAAGAAGCAAAGAAAGAAAGAAAGAAAGAAAGAAAGAAAGAAAGAAAGAAAGAAAGAAAGAAACAAAGGAGGGAGATGAAGGAAGGGAGTTGGAGAGAGAGAGAATATACTAGATAGATAGATAGATAGATAGATAGATAGATAGATAGATAGATAGATAGATAGATAGATAGATAGATAGATAGACAGATAGATAGATGTAGGTAGGTAGGTAGATAAATAGGTAAATAGATAATAGAGAGATAGAGATAGAGATAAAGATAGATAGATAAAGCTGAACTAGATAGAGTAGCTAAGAAGAAATATAGATATTTAGATAGATTTGGGGTCCCTGCGTGTGATTCCAGGTTAGTCAGGTAGAAAAAGGGCAGGACAAGAACCTAGCAACAAATACAATCCACTCTTACCTGTAAAGCAAAAGACTTCTGTAGGACCGGGCTGGGCAGTTTAAGTGCTAAGGGTGTACTGTGGCAAGCACCATCCTTCTCGGATGCTAATATAGCTGGAGACTGGGAGACAAAACAAAGCACGTTAAGAAGGAGTTAGGCCCCTCTCAACTCCACTCCGGCACAAATTCTGCTGGCTGATCAAATTACGCACTCTAGCTCAGGGGTCCCCCAACTCCCCGATCTGTGGACCGCTACCGGGCCGCAGCAGGCCAGCAACCGGTCCGCACAAACAAGCAAAGCCCCATCCGCGGGATGCAGGCAGCACACAAAACCACACACTCTCTCCGGTCCGTGGGAAAAAAAACCTCTCTCCACGGAACCGGTCCCTGGTGCCCCAAAGCTTGGGGGGCGTGGGGGGGCAGCTGATCTAGCTGGTCTTCGGAAGAACTCTGCATGATGAATCTGAGCTGGGTTTGAAATAGCTCAACCAGGCTGAAGCACACGTGTGTTTTGTGAGAAAAATCAGAGTGGAATCAATTAAATCAAGTAGATATATACATAGAGAGACCGCTGTTTGTTCTCAATAGCAATAGCTAGCGATAGCACCTAGACTTACACACTGCCCCGCCGTGCTTTACAGCAGGGGTCCCCAATCCCTGGACTCTGGACCGGTACTGGCCCGCAGCATGCCAGCAACCGATCCGCGCAAACAAGCCAAGCCCCACTTGCGGGGTGCAGGAAGTACATGAAACCACGCCCCCTCCGGTCCGCGGGAAACCCTCTCTCCATAGAACCGGTCCCTAGTGCCGAAAATGTTGGGGACAGGCTCTGAGCAGTCTACAAGGCCAGCAGATTGGCCCCAACAATCTGGGTCCTCAATTTACCGACCTCGGAAGGATGGACAGCTGAGTCCACCTTGAGTGCCATCAGGATCAAATTCCAGGCCGTGGGCAGAGTTTGCCCCGCAATCGTGCATTCTAACCGCGGCGCCACCAGGCGCCAGCACACCAATAGGAGAGAATATTTGCATCTTAGGATTGAACTCTGTTGCTCTCTGAGCCTGGCTGCTTCCTTGCAAATGTTTCATGACTCCCCTAGCTAACATCCTCCGGGCTACTTTGCAATAAACCAGGATGATTTGCTTAATTGGCCTGCAGCTAGATTAAGAACGTTAACAGTCTGGTTTCTAAAATGGATAAAAGAGAAGTGGGATCTGTCACCGTGTATCGGAGAGAGATGACAACCGCCTTCGGTTACCTGAACGGTTAAAGTGACAGGCATCAGCCGGGAGTCTTTCCGTGGTCTGCCTTTCTTCTTCTTTTCAACTTCGAGGTCCAACTTTCGCTTGGAGAGAGACAAGGGTTTGATGGCGAGTTTTTCTTCGCTATCGCTGCTACTTTCTAAGAGATCCTTGGGTTTGCTTTCCCGAACGGAGTTCTGCTCCTTCAGTCTGCAGGGAAAAAAAAGAAAAAAAACAAAACCAGTTTGATCCAGTTTTTAAGGAAGCCGGCGAGAAAATGGCAGACCAGGGGTCTTCCAACGTGGCCCTTTGACGACTGGTGGACTTCACCTCCCAGAATTCCTCAGCCAGCGTGTCATAAAAGGGCCAAGTTTGAAGATTCCGTTAGAAGATTCTGAGTTCTAGTTCCACCATCAGCATGAAAGCAGGCTGGGTTTCATTGACTTTTGGGCCAGTCACTCTCAGCCCAATGCTCCATACAGGGCTGTTGTGGAGAAAGCAGGAGGAAGCAGGGCTATTTGACATGTCTCTAGTCTTGAGTTAGTTCTAAAAATTATAAAGCCAAGATACAAATAAATAAATTAGGGTTTCGGATCGAGATTGTAAATATTTGGCTGACCACGAGAGGGCACCAAAGAATGAGAGTTTATGGGTCTCTTTGCTGCCATCTAGTGGGCATTTAAATTTGTGAAGTTGAACGCTGGAAGCCCTGTCCACCCCATATTCCCCCTCCTTTGGACTGCAGAGGAGACCAGCGCGGTGCTTTCTCCTTTGCTTAAAAATACGGTGTCCAGCTGAAATGGTTCTTTTCCGGTTCTGCGCCTCACCTGTCCAAGGTAACCTGACTGGCGTGCGAGACGGGCGAAGTCCCTGAGGTGGCTTTGGATCGCTCTGTAAACCGAGAATCAAAAGCCTTCATGGGCTCAATCTTAGAAGAAGTGGACAGCACCGAGGGCGAAGAGGCTGGGAGAGCAGCTGAAGCCGAGGTAGCGTTCACACTGGGAAAAGAGAAAGCAAAAACAAAATATACACATTTGAAGCACCCCATGTACCTGGCTCTGCTCACAATCGGCAAGAAACAGCATCACGAACAGTTGTGGTCTTTACCCCCTACCCTGTCGAATTGGGGGGGGGCAAGGGCTCACTGCTTCTAAAGCAGTTAAGTTCTCAACGTTATCAGCTTGGAGATCTGTGGACTTCAACTCCCAGAATGCCCCAGCCAGAATTCGGGGAGTTGAAGTCCGCACATCTTCAAGTTTGAGAAGTATTCAGGACTGGGACAAATCCAGATCACACAAAGGGATGGGCTTGCTTGGCCTCTATTACGTTAAACATTGGGGACGCCTGCTAGAGAAGCACCAGGCGAGCCGTATCCACGTCCTTCGGAAAGGTAAGCTGCGGAATTTCCGCTTGCCTATCTAGGTAGCTAGGAGCAAGCCAACCGGGATGGGACCACTTGCCAGGGCCAACTCACTACTGCCTACTCGCCACGGCCAAGTCACTGTGGAACAATTCAATTTTAATTCTTCCCAATAATTGAGAGCCAGATTTTAATTTTGGTCACTCGCCTTTCGTTTGATCCCTCCTTATCGCATCCTCTCTTGAATGGTTTTACTCCATTTCTTCGATATTAGCGCCACTCCTGCTCTGCGGCAAGTCGCCGTGGCGAGTTGGGTAGTGGTGAATGGGCCGTGGCCAGTTGGGTAGTGGTGAATTGGCCGTGGCCAGTTGGCTGCAGCGAACTGTGCTAAACCCCCAGCGTGGGACCGCTCTACCGATGGGACGGTCTTCAGCCCATGACATCGGCCTGTCCCACCGGTTTAGGCAGGGAAGGCATCCTGTAGATGCCGTCAGTTAAAGAACGTTGATGGGTGGAGTGCCTTCTCTGCTGTTGCCCCCTCCCTGTGGAATATTTCCCCCCCCCGAGGTGAGGCAGGCCCGCCCCACTCCTGGCCTTCTGAAAAGGAATCAAAACATGGCCCCGTGGCCTTGCGTGGGGAGTCCAGAGGAGCATGCAATCCTGGAGGTAGTTAGCTCATTTTAACAGTGCTTGCCCACTTTTTTAAAAAAATAAAATAAAAATTAATTAATAGATATATATGATTTTTGTATTTTAATGTCCACCGGCCAGAATCTCTCTTTTGAGGGAGATCGATGGTTCAAACGTGTGAAAAATAAATGCGCTAAGTGTAAGGTCTCTGAAGATGAAGGCCATCACAGGTAGAGCTTCTACCTCACTAAATGTCTATCGAGATTCTCCATCATCCAGGTTGTGGTTGTTGTCCCAAAGGCGCTTTTTCAAGGAGGCAACTGGACTTCCTGGTGTTTCTTTGAAGATGTTTCGCCTCTCATCCCAGAAGCTTCTTCAGCTCTGACTGGAGGGTGGGGGAATGGAAGGATTTATACTCCTTGCAGAGAGCTGGTCATTTGCATCCTTTTAGAGAGTCGTTGAGGCCATTTGGAGGCTTATCTCTAGTCTACAACACAATCCTTCCAGCAGTGCCAAGAAGGCTCCACGCCCATTTGCGCCACTCAGGTGACCCGGAGGTCACAGGTAAACCTCCAAGTGGCCTCAACGACTCTCTACAAGAATGCAAATGACCAGCTCTCTGCAAGGAGTATAAATCTTTCCCTTCCCCCACCCTCCAGTCAGAGCGGAAGAAGCTTCTGGGATGAGAAGCGAAACGTCTTCAAAGAAAAAAAAACAAAGAAAGTCCAGTTGCCTGTTGAAAAAGCGCCTTTGGGACGTCCTCCTCACTACGCCAACCCATGCTTCAGTGAACGGGTCCTTAGTTCACCCAGGTCAGAAGGAGAAGGCCTTTCTTTTGATGCTCACCCATCCTTGTTGGCTACGTCTTCCGCCGATTTAGCGGCCGCTGCCATGGGCTCTAAGGCAGGCTTAGCAGTACCCAGGGAGTTGGCCGTGTTGTAATCTAACGCTATGAGCTGATTTGTCTGGGAAGCGGACATCATGGACCCGGCTAAGGACCCAGAGAGTGGGATGCTGTTAAAGAGGGCGGTCGAAAAATCCCTGTTGGAAAAAAAAAGGCCGTCAAGGGTAAATGGGGGTATGTTATCCCCGCCGGACCGATCAGGACCAATATTTTAAATGGCTCCTGTCTAGGTCATCTTCAACTTACAAGCCTTTGTTCATGGACTGAACAGAAAACGACAGAAAACCGTGATTTTAGGATCAGGCCTCACGCTAACTACCGCCGCAGCGTCCCCAGGTCACATGATCAACATTTAAATATTTGGGAAACCGGTATGCATTTACGACAGGGGCCGCATCCCAGGGTTGGGGGGGGGGGGTGACGTGATCGCCAATAGGTAACCTTTCCAGTTTGGCTTCTGACAAGCAAAATCCACGGGGAAGCCGGGCTTCGCTTAAGGACTACGTTAAGAAATCAGGAGGATTCAGTTCACAAGAGTGGCGGATTTGCTAAACAGCAGCACGCTTCGCTTTGTGACCGCGGTGATCTGCCTAACCGGAAAAGATCGTACGACTGGGCACCATGCACTGAGCAACTGTCTTGCTTAGCAACAAGAGCTTCCGCTCCCAATTCTGGTCGCAAGTTGAGGACTTATGAACCACACTGTGATTAAAAAAAAAAAAAGCAGAGCTGATATTTGGATACATCTCGTTAATTCTTTGCAATCCTAGCTGGAAGGGGGGAATGTCCTTTTGAAAAGTGATTTGATCTGGCCTGCTTCTTCCTAGCGCTGAGAGAGTGGAAGCATTTTGTCCACGGCTACTTTGGGAACAAAACAGAACAGAAGTCCAAAACATTTTGAAAAAACAGTACCCTGTGTCCAGCTGAGCTATGCAGAGCGGTGTGATCCTTCGCCGGCCGTCGGCTGTCCGTGTCTCAACTTGTTTCTTTAATAGGTTCTGCCAGGAAGAAATAAGATTACTAGGATTTTGGTTTTATAGTCGCGACGAAGTTTGACCAAGCCCCAGCCTCCCAGTATCCCTTGTTCAGGTTGCTGGCCATATAAACGGGGTGGATAAAGCAATATTAAATAAATAGATATATCAAAATATCTCTTCGGTTGATATGAAAGCTCTCTATTTTCCTTTTGGCCATTTTTTTTTTTTACTCCCCATGACATATTTAAAGGGCGTTAATCAAAAAATCTACTTTTAAGGGCAGTTTTGCTTCATCTGTTGACAATGGGCTGCCTCAGCCTTGTGTTCCCTAGGCACAAAATAGGAAGGAAGATATACCTCTAAAGAGAGGAGACGACGGAAAGGCGATTGGAAGAGAGATAGAGAGGGAGGGAGGGAAGAAGGAAGGAACGTATACCTGAAAAGAGAGAAGGAAAGAAATGAGAGGAAGGTAGATAGGAAGGGGGATAGAAGGGGAGGTAGGAAGGTAGGTAGGTAGGTAGGTAGGAAGGAAGGAAGGTTGGAAGGAAGGAAGGAAGGAAGGAAGGAAGGAAGGAAGGAAGGAAGGACGGACTGTAGCATCCTTGGTGCTCTCTGAGCTTGCTTCTTTTCTTGCAGACGTTTCATTATCCAAACTAGGTAACATCGTTAGTGCTAGAAGGGAGTGGAATTTATGCAAAGGAAGGAAGGAAGGAGAAGGGAAGAGGAAAAAATGGAAGGGAAGGAAGGGGAAGGGATGAGAGGAAAGAAATGAAGATGGAGGGAGAAGGGAAGGAAGGAAGAAAGGAAGGGAGGGAGGGAGGGAGGGAGGGAGGAAGGAAGGAGAAGGGAAGAGGAAAAATGGAAGGGAAGGAAGGGGAAGGGACGAGAGGAAAGAAATGAAGACAGAGGGAGAAGGGAAGGAAGGAAGGGAGGGAGGGAGGGAGGGAGGGAGGGAGGGAGGGAGGAAGGAAGGAAGGAAGGAAGGAAGGAGAAGGGAAGAGGAAAAAATGAAAGGGAAGGAAGGGGAAGGGACGAGAGGAAAGAAATGAAGATGGAGGGAGAAAGGAAGGAAGGAAGGAAGGAAGGAAGGAAGGAAGGAAGGAAGGAAGGAAGGAAGGAAGGAAGGAAGGAAGGAAGGAAGGCAGGCTATCTTCTATCAAAGAGGCATCAGATCTTCCACGGCTACATCATGATACGTATATTTGAGTTGACGAGTTTATTAAAAAGGACCAAAGGAATGAAACAGGGCACAGGAAAAAAAAACCCTACCTTTCTAATGTCCTCTAAGCTTTCTCCATTCACCATGCTGGCCAACTTAGGAGCTGTGACTGCTACTCCCGGACCAATTCCGTCTCGGAGGGCCTCGTTCTTCTTCTCCATTTGCTGCTGCCTTTGCTGGTACTTCAGCATCTCCGGATTCTCAATAATAGCCGTCGAGAGATGTGCCTCCGTCATTATCGCTAAACTTTTGCCATAGGTAGACTGGTGGATGTTGTTCTGAAAGGGGTAGGAACATCAGAACGTAAGCGGCGTCCTCTGGATCAGATCTCCTAGTCCAGGGGTCCCCAATCCCCGGTCTGTGGACCGGTACCGGGCTGCGGCATGCCAGCAACCGGTCCGCACAAGCAAGCAAATCCCCATCTGCAGGATGCAGGCGGCACACAAAACCACGCAGCCTCCGGTCTGCGGAAAAACCTCTCTCCACGGAACCGGTCCCTGGTGCCCCAAAGGTTGGGGCCCTCTGCTCTAGGCAGTCTGGTATTATTTAAAATAGAAGGAATTTGAAAGGTTGGACTGCTCAGCTAAACCAAAACCAGGGGCACCTTCTCCTCCTCGCTCAAGGGGTCGCCGAGCTCGTCTTGGGAAAAATCCAGAAAGGCTACGGACCCGTCCATGGAACACACTAAAATGCCAAGGCCGTTCAGAGTCCTGAAGGAGAAGAAATAAAAAGTCTATGGAGATTCTCAGTCATCCAGGTTCCCAAAGGTGCTTCCCACCCCGCCCAAAAACTGGGCTTTCTTTGTTTTTCGTCGAAGACGTTTCGCTTCTCATCCGAGAAGCTTCTTCGGTTCTGGACTGAAGAAGTGAAGTGAACTGAAGAAGCTTCTACGGTAGGATGATGACAAAATGACAAAGAGTTGGAAGGGACACCGGAGGTCTTCTAGTCCACCCTCCTGCTCAAGCAGGAAACCCTATACCAGGGGTCTTCCAACTTGGTCCTTTGATGACTTGTGGACGTCAACTTCCAGAATTCCTCAGCCAGCGTGCCTGGCTGAGGAATTCTGGGAGTTGACGTCCACCAGTCATCAAAGGGCCAAGTTGGAAGACTCTTGCTTGTGGACGTCAACTCCCAGAATTCCACAGCCAGCATGCCTGGCTGAGGAATTCTGGGAGTTGACGTCCACCAGTCATCAAAGGGCCAAGTTGGAAGACCCTTGCTTGTGGACGTCAACTCCCAGAATTCCACAGCCAGCATGCCTGGCTGAGGAATTCTGGGAGTTGGAAGTCCACAAGTCATCAAAGGGCCAAGTTGGAAGACCCTTGCTTGTGGACGTCAACTCCCAGAATTCCACAGCCAGCATGCCTGGCTGAGGAATTCTGGGAGTTGACGTCCACCAGTTATCCAAAGGCCAAGTTGGAAGACCCTTGTCCTATACCATTTTAGACAAACGGTGGTCCAGTCTGTTCCTCAAAGGCTCCAGTGATGGAGCACCCACAACCTCTGAAGGCAAGTGCCTGTGAAAGCTATCTTACCATGAAATATCCATGATGGACTTGTCGAATAGCTCATGTATGACAACCAAAGGCCTTTTCAGACACGTCAGCTAAAAACAAAATGACCGGAGTATGAGTATCACAAAAGAAGTCTCACATCCTGAGACTTAACGATGTAACGATGTAAGGGGTGACTTGATCGAAGTGTATAAAATCATGCATGGGATAGAAAAGGTGGATAGAGAAAAATTCTTTTCTCTATCACACAATACCAGGACAAGGGGGCACTCCCTAAAACTCATAGCTAAGAAAGTGAGGACAAATAAAGGGAAATATTTCTTCACCCAGAGGGTCGTTGATTTATGGAATTGACTTCCAGAAGGGGTCGTGACAGCTGTCAGCCTTGACAGCTTCAAGGCAGGGCTAGATAGATTCATGGAGGCCAAGTGTATCGGTGGTTATTAAAACGGATGTCCATGTGCCGCCTCTATGTTGGTTGAGGCAGGCAGGATTCCCTTGAGTCCCATTTGTTGGGGGTCAAGGGAAAGGGAGGGTCTTGCCTTCTCTTTCTGCTCAAGATCCCCATGTACAATTGGTGGGCCACTGGGTGACACAGAATGCTGGACGCGATGGGCTTTGGCCTGATTCAGCATGGCTCCTCTTATGTTCTTATGTACTTAAGCGAGCATACATTCATCTGTGCTGTAAGAGTAACTAAGAGTGGAAAACTGAAGCAAATTGGTGGGAACCTGCAGCCTTCAAATCTTCGATTTACGTCCATTTGCTGATTTATGCCCATCAGCAAACTCTCAAGCCTGTGGCTTGTGATGGATTTTGCCAAAAAAAACAGCACAATTGGCAAAACGTTGCTACAGTAAACAACTGGGGAGGTTTGCACTAAAGCTGCTTAATGACTGCCCCCCAAATAGTTCATAAAATCAGGTTGGTCACCTGACCCTTTTAGAACTGCGACATTCGTAATGGACGTTACAGTCGTAACTGGAGGACCAGCTGTATAGTACAATGCCAAGCAGCTCCCAATGGTATGGCTGCGGGGAATTGCTGTTATTCAGCAAAAATCCGAATTTCAGAACAACATCAGGACTGATGTTGAATCTGGAGGAGGAGAGAATAGAACCTTTATAATCTAGTAGACATTACAGCATTCTGAACCATGGGTTGATTTGGCTGCCAATGCAAAATGCTTTGATTGGCCATTTGACTGCCTTTTTAAAAGATGGGAGTGACCCACAAGCACCCCCCCCCCATTCTCTTCTGCATGTTTAAAGGGGAAGGGATTGAAAACTCACAATGTGGGCCTTTTCAAAACCCAACCCTTTGAAAAACATGGAACCTGGCTTAGTCTGAGGTCAGTTTCAAAGCAAAGCAGGATCTGAATCTGAAGAAGCCTAAAACTGGGGTGTCCGACCTTGGCAACTTTTAAGACTTGCGGACTTCAACTCCCAGAATTCTCCAGCCAGCCATGCTGGGAGTGGAGGTCTTCAAGTCTTAAAAGTTGCTAAGGTTGGACATCCCTCAGCTAAAAACGTCATCCCAAGAAAGGCTCAAAGATTTTGATTTGATTTTGCAAAAATACAGACGCGCAAAAAAGACCACCTACCCCAGGGGTGGGGAACCTTGGCTCTTTTAGGACTGGTGGACTTCAACTCCCAGCATTCCTGAGCCAGCCATGCTGAGGGGAAGGGGAGAGGTTTCCAAGCTGAGCCATGCTGGCTCAGGAATTCTGGGAGTTGAAGTCCAAGAGTCATGAGGAGGCCATAGTTCCCCCATGCAGGCTCAGGAATTCTGGGAGTTGAAGTCCACGAGTAATGAGGGGGCCATAGTTTCCCCCCGCTGGCTCAGGAATTCTGGGAGTTGAAGTCCACGAGTCATGAGGGGGCCATAGTTTCCCCCATGCTGGCTCAGGAATTCTGGGAGTTGAAGTCCACGAGTCATGAGGGGGCCATAGTTCCCCCATGCTGGCTTAGGAATTCTGGGAATTGAAGTCCACGAGTCATGAGGGGGCCAAAGTTTCCCCCATGCTGGCTCAGGAATTCTGGGAGTTGAAGTCCACAAGTCATGAGGGGCCATAGTTCCCCCCCGCTGGCTCAGGAATTCTGGGAGTTGAAGTCTACGAGTCATGAGGGGCCATAGTTCCCCCCCCCCGCTGGCTCAGGAATTCTGGGAGTTGAAATCCACGAGTCATGAGGGGCCATAGTTCCCCCCCGCTGACTCAGGAATTCTGGGAGTTGAAGTCCACGAGTCATGAAGGGGCCATAGTTTCCCCCATGCTGGCTCAGGAATTCTGGGAGTTGAAGTCCACGAGTCATGAGGGGGCCATAGTTCCCCCATGCTGGCTCAGGAATCCTGGGAGTTGAAGTCCACGAGTCTTAAAAGAGCCAAGGTTCCCCACCTTTGACCAAACCCCTTAAATCTGACCAGACCTGTTACTTACCCAGACAGAAAGAGATCGATCTTTGCTGCCAACTGCACAACAGCAGTAAGGACAACTTGGTTTGGTAGAGCTGCCATTCTTTTGCTTCTTTTTAAAGATTTTTGGATTGAATTTCTGGGGGGGAAAAATCAAGTTTTTTCTTAATTTTTTTTTTCTAAAAAAAAATGGTATTTTAAGAAAAGGAACCAGCAGATGCTTTGCAGGTGGTTCTCGACTTACAAACCAGCCCTTAAGCCAGGAGTCTCCAAATTTGGCCCTTTTTAGGGCTTGTGGACTTCAACTCCCAGAATTCCTCAGCCAGGCACGCTGGCTGAGGAATTCTGGGAGTTGAAGTCCACAAGTCATAAAAAGGGCCAAGTTTGAAGACCCCTGCCTTAAGCGGCTGTTTAAAATCAGGACAGCACCAGAAAAAATGACTCAGGACCGGTTCTCCCACTTATGACCATCAAAGCATCCCTAAGGGCTGCTGTTTTGGCTCCAGACATATTTGTCTTGATATTAAACTCTTTTTTGTTTTTTTAAAGTTTTTATTGAATACAAAGAAAAAATAATTAAAAACATTGAACATGGTAAATCGTCTTTGATTGACATCTCAGTCCATATTGTACATTAATTACATATATCTATACACAAACTATACAATTCTGGTCTCTATCTTAACTCATCTCTTTATTTGTGACCTCCCTTTTTTCCCCTCCCTCTATAAAATTTATTCCATATTCGATAAAATTCTGTTTCTTCCTGATTTTTTAATCTTTTAGTTATTCTGTCAAGTTCTGCCCAATACATATATTTTTTTATTAATTCTTCCTCACTCGGTACTTCCATTGCTTTCCACTTTTGAGCAAATAGTTGATTGATATTAAACTCTTGATATTCTGTGTATTTTGACTCTCCTTCAATGGACCCATATCAAAATTTGATTTGTTAGCTGAATTTTTGTGATGCTTATCTCCCCTGGAAGGCGGCTCCCCTAATCATGAACCCCCCCCCCAGCAGGATTATCAACCACCATTTTGACGTAGATAACTTTGGAACAATCTCCTTTCTGAATGGGAAAGAACTCACCACTACGGTCACTGCTTTGCGGTGCCCGACAAAATCCATGTTGGTTTTCCACCCGTCCCTTTCAATGATCTGAGCGGTGGGCCCAGAGTTATTCATGGCGTGAGCCGAGACCAGATAGTGGCCATCGGGAGACCAGCTGATGCGCAACACGTGGGTTGTGCCTCCACACTGAAAGAGAACAAAACCAAGTCAGGTTTTGTTTTTTTTTGGTCTTTTGCAAAGTTACGCAGGCGGAGAAGTATGAAAGAGATAAGCAGAGCGATTTTGGTTTATTTTACAGCAAAGCTCTTCAAACCCGGCCCTTTTAGGACTCGTGGACTTCAACTCCCAGAATTCCTCAGCCAGCATGCCTGGCTGAGGAATTCTGGGAGTTGAAGTCCACGAGTTCTTAAAAGGGCCAGGTTTGAAAACCCGTCCTACAGCCGTGGGATGTATCACCCTAACGCAGGGGTTCTCAACCTTGGCAACTTTAAGACTTGTGGACTTCAACTCCCAGAATTCTGGGAATTGAAGTCCACAAGTCTTAAAGTTGCCAAGGTTGAGAACCCCTGCCCTAACACATCTGGTGGATATAACACAGGTAGTCCCGGACACACGACCGCAAGGGACCCCAACATTTCTGTCACTAAGGGAGACACTTGTCAAAAGTGAATTTTTTGCCCCCTTTTACGACTTTTCTTTCCAAAGCTGCGAAAGGCATCAAATGCAGTTGTTAAGTGAGCAACGCCATTGTTAAGAGAAGTTGGCTTCCCCCGTTGACTTTGCTCGGCAGAACGTCGCAAAAGGGGATGTGTTCCCCGGGGAGGGCTGCGACCGTCGTAAATAAGAGTCAGTTGCCAAGCGTCTGAATTTTGATCACGTGGCCATGGGGGGGGAGGGGGCCCAAACCAGTCATAAGTGCGAAAAACTAATGCTTTCAGGGCTGTTGTAACCTCGAACGGTTACTAAAGCGAAACGTTGTTAAGTCGAGGACTACCTGCGTTACGGAACAGGATCGTGCAGCCATCGAGCGCCGGGAATCAAGAGTCCAGGCAGTTCAAACGAACACAGGGTTTAATTGCAGGCTAATTGCTCTCTACAAAAAATCTGAACTACTAACGGTCAAATCAAACCGGCGGTCGATAAGCGTCAATGGAATTCAAGGTGGGCTGGGCTGAGGTCTCTTGTGGGCATAATGGGACTTGAAATTGATGAGGCATTGGTCCCACACACACACACACACACACACACAAACACGCTCCACCTGATCCTTTCCTACAGTTTGTATCTGATTCCCCTCCCCCAAAAAAAGGGGGGCCACGGAGTGTGAACATTAACTGCTCTCTGCAACTTTTTCAAGTCACTGGGCCTTTCCACCATGACAGTGACGGCGAACCTTTGAGAGACCGAGTGCCCAAACTGCAACCCAAAACCCACTTATGCATCGTCGGGTGCCGGGTGGGTGTGGCCTATTGGGTAGGCGTGGCCCATTGGGTGGGCGTGGCTGCGGTGGGAACGGCAGACTGGGTGGGACTAAAAAGTTCAATCAATCAATTCCAACTTTGCAAGATCTTTGTTTTTTCCTGCGAGAAGTTGAAATTGACTGATTGATTGAATCTGGCAATGCTGAGTAAGTCAGCAAGTGTTGTATTGCCTCTGTACAAATCGATGGTGAGACCACACTTGGAGTACTG
Organism: Bothrops alternatus; assembly: GCA_034064705.1. Lineage (NCBI taxonomy): Eukaryota > Metazoa > Chordata > Lepidosauria > Squamata > Viperidae > Bothrops > Bothrops alternatus. The sequence continues at coordinate 241,713 of JARGCV010000015.1, read as the reverse complement.
TGTACAGTTCTGGTCACCGCACCTCAAGAAGGATATAATGGAACTGGAAAAGGTGCAAAAAAGGGCAACAAGAATGATCAAGGAAATGGAGCGCCTCCCTTATGAAACCAGATTGCAACGCCTTGGTCTCTTCAGTCTTGAAAGACGGCGTTTAAGGGGTGACTTGATCGAAGTGTATAAAATCATGCATGGGATAGAAAAGGTGGATAGAGAAAAATTCTTTTCTCTATCACACAATACCAGGACAAGGGGGCACTCCCTAAAGCTCATAGCTAAGAAAGTGAGGACAAATAAAGGGAAATATTTCTTCACCCAGAGGGTCGTTGATTTATGGAATTCACTTCCTGAAGGGGTCGTGACAGCTGTCAGCATTGATAGCTTCAAGGCAGGGCTAGATAGATTCATGGATGCCAAGTGTATCGGTGGTTATTAAAACGGATGTCCATGTGCCGCCTCTATGTTGGTTGAGGCAGGCAGGATTCCCTTGAGTACCATTTGTTGTGGGTCAAGGGAAAGGGAGGGTTTTGCCTTCTCTTTCTGCTCAAGATCCCCATGGGCCACTGTGACACAGAATGCTGGACTCGATGGGCTTTGGCCTGATTCAGCAGGGCTCTTCTTATGTTCTTATCTTTTTTTTTTTCTGCACACGGCGGAGGAGGAGGCCTAAAGTGAAAAGGTTTTATAAAACCCAGCTGAAGGCCTAGGACGGGGGCGACGGCGCACCTGTCCACAGAGAGGGCTCTGAGTGCCGCCTCTGGCACCCGTGCCGTAGGTTGGCCACCACTGCACTATGAGATTCCAGGCAAAGATGCAGCTGCTTTAAAGAGTCTCAGGCAAGTGGGTGTTTTGGAACTGACTTGGAAGCATTTCTCAGCCTGGCTGCGGAAAGATGGAGCGATGCAGGAATACGTTCAGATCAGTCTCGCCATACGTACTTCATCAAAAGGTTTGGTAATGCTGGTTTCTAGCTGCCAATCCATCGTTCGCCAGACCTTCAAGCTTCGGTCATCAGCTTGAGAGGCAATGTATTTCCCAACGGGGTCCCAGGTGAGCCCCTTAACCAGGCCAGAGTGGCCTTTCAGAGTGGCAAGGATTTCTACAGGTTAAAAAAAAAAAAGAGAGAGAGAATGGAAAGACTGGTTTACTGGAAATGTCTTCGGATTAGAGAAAAACAGATGTTCACACAGTGGCAGAACAATTCAGTCAGTGCTGGCCCTTTACCAAGGAATTTTGAGATTCAAAATGTTTTTATTAATTTCAGCCAAAGCATAAAATACCAAATTTAAAGAAAAATGAAGGTAAAATAGGGGAGGAAAAGGGGAAGAGAGAAAAGTGTAGGTAGAGGGGAAAAGGGGGGAAAAAAGCATTGATTTCTGACTCCTTTTGATGCAGTAGAAGACAATAACATGAAACCTCAACGTTTGATTTTTACGTAATTGTATATACTAGGCATTTTAGAATAGAACAGAAGCTGGAAGGGACCTTGGAGGTCTTCTAGTCCAGCCCCCTGCTCAAGCAGGAGAACCTACACCATCTCAGACAGGTAATTGTCCAGTCTCTTCTTAAATATCTCCAATGATGGAGCACCCACGATTTCTGGAGGCCAGCTGTTCCACTGGTTGATTGTCCTCATTGTCAGGAAGTTTCTCCTTAATTCCAGGTTGCTTCTCTCCTTGATCAGTGTCCAACCCTTGTTTCTCGTCCTTCCCTCTGGTGCTCTGGTGAACAACCTGACCCCCTCTTTTCTTTGGGGTAGCCCTTCACAAACTGAAACACTGCTATCATGTCTCCCCTATTTCTTCTTTTCTTTTTCTTTTTTTTGAAAAAGTTTTATTAATTTTATAATCATAAACAAGAAAGAAAAACAAATAGAATACCACTCAACTTAATACAATCTTTTACAGCTTTCTCCCATAGAAAACAAAGCGTACATTCTTTTAAAATACTTAATATAACTATGGGTGTTGCTCGGCAGCACCCCCTTCACCACATCCCCCTCTTTCTTCCTCCCTACCTACTACCATCCCCCCACCCTCTCTCTCCCTCCCTCACTCTCCACCCTCCTCTCCTACAATCTGCCTACTTCCCTCCACCTTCACTCCTCAGTCTCCACCCCCTCCAGATGTGGTTCAGAGGTGCTGCCCGAGCAACCCCTCTTATATCTATAAATATATCATTCTTATATATTACCAATATTGCAGTTGAGTACACCATTACACCCCCCCTACCCACCCACCCCCGACTTCCCAAAGTGAATACAGGGTGAAACACAAGAAAACCCACTAAACTAAACAGAACTATTATATAAACCCTAGTAAAAATTTAACTATATTTTCGATCCAACATATAAAAATTTAACTATATAATAAGTACAATCCTATTTCTTCTTTTCTTTAGACTGGCCAAACCCAAATTCCATAGCCGTTTCTATAACCCCAAACCCAAAATCAAAGTTTCATTTCCCCCCCCACACACACACACCTCAAGCACAAAGTCCAAAAGTCGTTTCCAAGTGTGTCCTTACCAGGGAACTTGAGAGCGTTCCAGATCACCACCGTATTGTCCACGCTGCAGGAGGCTAGCCAAGCGTCGTGAGGGGACCACGCCACATCCATGACATCTACGGGGAAGTTTTAAAAAACACGGTCACGTGAATTCCAGGGACAGCATCTGGCCCAAAACCAATTCATCCTGTGACAGGAGGAAGCTGGAATGGGTTGTGTAAATGCAAGCCGGTGAGCCTAGCACCCAGATGATGGTCATGGGACGGCAGGGGTGATGTAGCGGTCATTAAGGGCGAGGACAGATTGTGAGAAACTTTGAAATGTGGTTGAACAAACGATCGTTAAGTCGAGTTCTACCTGGACTTTTCTCCACAGAAGCCTGGTAAGGGAAGGTGGGCTAAGACCCTGATCAAAACAGCACCAGGCAGGAGTCAGTGGCTGATGGAGGCCGAATATCTGGACATTGCTGGTCGTCCAGGGATCTCCAACTTGCAACATTTCCGACTTGTGAACTTCAGCCAGCGTGGGGAATTGAAGTCCACACGCCTTCAAGTGGCCACAGTGGGGAGACCCTTCCAGCAGACCACCCGAGTAAATTTATATAGTCTAGATTATTTCTGTTCTTATTCTTCCGGACAGGTGGTGCGACACCGCAACTGGAAGTCCACGGTGTACACAAAAAGGTGGATAGAGAAAAATTCTTTTCTCTATCACACAATACCAGGACAAGGGGGCACTCCCTGAAGCTCATAGCTAAGAAAGTGAGGACAAATAAATGGAAATATTTCTCCACCCAGAGGGTCGTTGATTTATGGAGTTCACTTCCAGAAGGGGTCGTGACAGCTGTCAGCCTTGACAGCTTCAAGGCAGGGCTAGACATATTCATGGAGGCCAAGTGTATCGGTGGTTATTAAAACGGATGTCCATGTGCCGCCTCTGTGTTGGTTGAGGCAGGCAGGATTCCCTTGAGTACCATTTGTTGGGGGTCAAGGGAAAGGGAGGGTTTTGCCTTCTCCTTCTGCTCAAGATCCCCATGTACAATTGGTGGGCCACTGTGTGGCACAGAATGCTGGACTCGATGGGCTTTGGCCTGATTCAGCAGGGCTCCTCTTATGTTCTTATGTTCTTAGAGCTTTAATTGTACCATCGCAACTGCCATTTGGACCTTATCTTATAGATATCCCTGTTGCTGGAGTACCTAAATACAGGTAACTCTTGACTCAGGAGCCATAACTAAGCCTAACATTTCTACGGCTAAGCCAGACGGTTGTTAAGTGATTTTTGTCCAAATTTTACGACCTTTCTTTGCCACAGTTGCTCCACGAATCTTATTTTTAGAAAGCAGCTCACGAAACGCGACCGTCTCTGAGCTTCAAGCACTCTTACCGCCCGTGTGGCTTCTCAGGATGGAGACACACCTCCATTGTTCTACATTAGCAAGCTTACTCCCGGAACCGAACACGGTGCTGGGCCCAATGTAGCTGTGGAAGAAACAGGGGATGTATCAATCAAAGAGAATATTTGTAAATCAGGGTTGAAAGGAGGGCTCCTGGATGCTCTCTGAGCTGGGTGGTTTCCTTGCAGACGTTTCATGACCCAGTTAGGGAATATCATGAGTGGAATTTGTGAAGAGGAGGAGGAGGCAGAGGAGGAGGAGGCGGAGGCAGAGATGGAGACGGAGGCGGAGGAGGAGGAGATGGATGGATGGATGGATGGATGGATGGATGGATGGATGGATGGACAGATGGACGGCAACTGTGGGGTTCTTGGTGCTCTCTGAGCTTGGTTGCTTTCTTGCAGACATTTCATCACCCAGCTAGGGAATATCATCAGCACTAGAAGGAAGTGGAATTTGTGGAGAAGAGGAGGAGGAGAAGGATTTTTTTGCAGACATCTCGTGACACAATTAGGAAACAAGATCAGTGTGAAGAGGGAGGGAGGGAGGGAGGGAGAGAGGGAGGGAGGAAGGAAGGAAGGAAGGAAGGAAGGAAGGAAGGAAGGAAGGAAGGAAGGAAGGAAGGAAGGAAGGAAGGAAGGAAGGAAGGAAGGAAGGACAGACTATGGGTCCCTGGTGCTCTCTGAGCTTGGTGGTTTTCTTGCAGACAAGAAATATTTTAATACCCAGCTAGGTAACATCATCAGTGCTAGAAGGAAGTGGAGAAAGGATGGAAGGAAGGAAGGAAGGAAGGAAGGAAGGAAGGAAGGAAGGAAGGAAGGAAGGAAGGAAGGAAGGAAGGAAGGAAGGCAGGCAGGCAGGAAGGAAGGAAGGAAGGAAGGAAGGAAGGAAGGAAGGAAGGAAGGAAGGAAGGAAGGAAGGAAGGAAGGAAGGAAGGACTGTGGGGTCCTAAAACACACCACATGCCCAAACCCAAATATAAGTTTAAATAGTGTGTCAGCATATACATGTATGCAAAACGTGTGAACAATAATACAACGAGCAACACAAAGTATGAAATGAAGGTAAAACCATGATAAAATTGGCGCCATCAAGTCAAAATAGGACAGATGTTATAATTACAGATATTTACCCAACCTTGAACATAAGATACGGAATTTTTTTTTTCTTTTCAAAAGAAAAAGTCCAAGGAAGGGGCCAAGAATTAAACTTGGTGGGAGGGAGAGGGAAGGAAAATACACTTACGCTGCTCTTTTCCAGACCATGACCAGTTTGTCATCTCCCCCCGAGGCAAGGTATATGCCGTTGTTGGACCACCGCACACAATTCACGCAGGCTACAACAAAAATGGGAAGACAAACATGCTTGGGGAAAAGAAAAAAGCCTCAGAACACATTCTTAGACTAAGGCGGGAGCTTGAATTAGTGGAAGAGTTACCACCCGGCGATATTTTCAAAGCCCAGGGTCCGTTTTTAATCCTCCAACATGCAAGACGAGCTTTTTTGGCATTGTATATTAGACATTACTGGTAGCCTCTCGACTTATGACCACAACTGAGCAAAAAAAATTTCTGTTGTGGAGATATTTGTTCGGGGAATTTTGCCCCATTTAACCACCTTTCCTGCCTCCGCTGTTAAGCGAATCACTGTCTCCTGGTGATTGGTCCAAAAATCACCCAGCTGGCTTTCGTGGCTAAGGCAGGACTAGAACTCACCGTCTCCTGGTGATTGGTCCAAAAATCACCCAGCTGGCTTTCGTGGCTAAGGCGGGACTAGAACTCACCGTCTCCTGGTGATTGGTCCAAAAATTACCCAGCTGGCTTTCGTGGCTAAGGCGGGACTAGAACTCACCGTCTCCTGGTGATTGGTCCAAAAATTACCCAGTTGGCTTTCGTGGCTAAGGCGGGACTAGAACTCACCGTCTCCTGGTGATTGGTCCAAAAATCACCCAGCTGGTTTTCGTGGCTAAGGCGGGACTAGAACCCACAGTCTCCTGGTGATTGGCCCAAAGTCACCCAGCAGGCTTTCAGGCCTAAGGCGGGACTAGAACTCACAGTCTCCTGGTGAAAGTCACCCAGACGGCTTTCATGCCTAAAGCGGGACTAGAACTCACAGTCTCCTGGTGATTGGCCCAAAGTCACCCAGCCGACTTTCATGCCTAAGGCGGGACTAGAACTCACAGTCTCCTGGTGATTGGCCCAAAGTCACCCAACCGGCTTTCATGCCTAAGGCGGGACTAGAACTCACAGTCTCCTGGTGAAAGTCACCCAGCCAGCTTTCATGCCTAAGGCGGGACTAGAACTCACAGTCTCCTGGTGATTGGCCCAAAGTCACCCAGCAGGCTTTCATGCCTAAGGCGGGACTAGAACTCACTGTCTCCTGGTGATTGGTCCAAAAATCACCCAGCTGGTTTTCGTGGCTAAGGCGGGACTAGAACCCACAGTCTCCTGGTGATTGGCCCAAAGTCACCCAGCAGGCTTTTATGCCTAAGGTGGGACTAGAACTCACAGTCTCCTGGTGAAAGTTACCCAGCCGGCTTTCATGCCTAAGGCGGGACTAGAACTCACAGTCTCCTGGTGATTGGCCCAAAGTCACCCAGCAGGCTTTTATGCCTAAGGCGGGACTAGAACTCAGTCTCCTGGTGATTGGCCCAAAGTCACCCAGCAGGCTTTTATGCCTAAGGTGGGACTAGAACTCACAGTCTCCTGGTGAAAGTTACCCAGCCGGCTTTCATGCCTAAGGCGGGACTAGAACTCACAGTCTCCTGGTGATTGGCCCAAAGTCACCCAGCTGGCTTTCATGCCTAAGGGAGGACTAGAACTCACAGTCTCCTGGTGATTGGCTCAAAGTCACCCAACCGGCTTTCATGCCTAAGACGGGACTAGAACTCACAGTCTCCTGGTGAAAGTCACCCAGCCGGCTTTCATGCCTAAGGTGGGACTGCAACTCACAGTCTCCTGGTGATTGGCCCAAAGTCACCCAGCAGGTTTTCATAGCAAAGGTGGGACTAAAACTCACAGTCTCCTGGTGATTGGCCCAAAGTCACCCAGCAGGTTTTCATAGCAAAGGTGGGACTGGAACTCATTGTGTCCTGGTGATTGGCCCCAAGTCACCCAGTCGGCTTTCATACCTAAGGCGGGACTGGGACTCATAATCTCTTGCTTTCTAGTCTGGTGACTTAACCACTAGACCAAACTGGCTCTCACATTATGCTGGCCCATTAGCCACCCCCCCAAAAAAATAAAAATCTATGCTACCATACCTAAATGATTGTCCATCTGACAAAGCATTTTGGGCACATTCTCGTTCTTTTCGTCCTCCTCTCTGAGGACAGGAGCCATATTCCATATTACCACTTTTCCGGAATCCTGTCCTGAAGACACAAAGAGAAACAAACTTTTTATTTACTGCCGTTACTACAAAAGAGGAACAAGGCTGTGTATCTTTGCTAAGGGTCCTTAGAACTTTCCTCCTTAATTTAGCAAATTACAGAGCACTAGGAGTGTCTGCTTATACATCAGGATTTCTCACCCTCCGCAACTTTAAGCTGCGTGGACTTCAACTCCCAGAGCTTCCCAGATCGTCTGACCGCGAGGGAATTCTGGGAGTTGAAGTCCACACAACTTAAAATGAGAAAACCCAATTCCACTGAGCAGCGCAACGATAGGATTTTTAACAAAAATACCCTGCAAAGAAACACACCCTTTAAAATCCAGTTCATGGCTGCACATTTTTTATAAGTTTAGCTGAAAGACGCACAACTATGAAACACGCAGCTGCAACCTGGAGTCTACGGGAAATCTAACTTTGTCTGTAGTGGTAGTAGGGAACCACAAATGTTTTTTAATAAGAATTTAAGATCTCAGGAAACACCTACGGCACTTCATTGACAGTGGGTTGTTTTTTTTTAAAAAATAATAATTCTGCAGCTAGCATCACTTTGATTAGGGAATAATGCACCCCTGCCACTGTAAATAAAAGAGGAGAAAGTTACTGAATGTTGAAGCCTATTAAATTGCACATTTTAAATTAATCCAACTAATGCCACATTAATTATAACCTCAGGGTTGGCAAGCGTATTTGCTTCTGATATTTTATCCCAAGAATCTCGGTCCCTGCTGTTCGCCACGCTAGCAGCATGCTGTGGGACTCGCTGCAGGCGAAGTCCACCCCTTAAATAAATCAAAACCAAATGCAGACGGACTCAGGAATAGCCCAGGGCTATTATAACTAGCAAAAACAACCCAGCATTCGAACAGGGAGGGAGCATGTCCAAGTCAGATATAACTCTAGGGGTGGTGCCTGTACTGTTCTTTATGGTCTATCATTTTAGGTCTAAGAATATTTCACGTACGATCTTCTGCATCCCAAGCGAAAGGACCAGGGTAATATTTTAAAATTATTATTAGGTAAAACATACGTTCAGCATGACTTGATTCAAAAGAGATTGGTTAAGATCAAGGGCTGCTTATTTACAGGTTGACCTGTGGAAAATGAAAATATGGGCTATGGTTCTTCTATGTGAGGTTTAGGCCCAGGTGAACGGAGTCAGGCCTCATGGGAAAGTATTGAACCAAAGTTTGCGCTATGCTCAGCTTTACAATCCGAAGAAACTTAACTGTTTGTAATCTAAACTGCAACTGTATTTGACTTAATATGACTTTTGCTAAGCTTGCTTGGGCTTTTAAATATATTTTGAATGTAAGGACTGGAACTGTAAGAAGTAGGGAACTGAAAGGAACTGATGGATGCGGGTGCCAAGGTAGACGAGAAAGCAGAAAGTGTAAGACTGCTGACCACGTCTAGAGTCTTAGGACGAGAAAGGGTATAAAAAGGTGGGACTGGACCTGACTGATTTGCCACTGGCCTATAGCTATCCTTATTGGACCTGCTATGTCACTGGACCTCATTGCAATGGGTTTTTAACGTGAGGGATGTTTACGTGTGTGTTCCAAATTACTGCTGAAATAAACCTCTGAGCCTTAAAGTAAGAAGGATTGTTTTGTGTTACTGTCTCTTTTGTCTTTTTCACTGGGTTTTTCCACGAGACCTTAGAGCAGGAAAGGCCACTGTTAAGCGAGGCAGTCCTTCAGCGAGGACCTCCGCCACGACTCACAGTGTTTTTCGTGGTGGTCGCTGAGCAAGTTGCAGGTTGTTAAGTGAGGACCACACGCCTTCTCCATTGGCTTTGCCTGCTGGGAGCCAGCAGGGAAAGTCGCAGAGGGCGATCACGTGACTGCGGGATGCTGCAACCATGGTAAATGCAATTGCCCAAACCGTGATCAAATGACCGTGGGGATGCTGCAACAGCTACACGTTTGAAGACCAGTTTTAAGTCTTCCCTCCCACCATTGCCAAGTTTAAACAATTGCTGAACAAGTGGTGCCTAAGCAAAGTGTACCTGTACAGGTTACTATTTAAGTTCCTTTTATGGACTGGGTGCAGGAGCTTACAAGAAACTTTCGCGGCCACCGTACCTTGCCCTCCAGTTGCAAACTTGGTCCCATCTGGATGAATGTCAACTGAAAATATCGGCTTGGCTGGGGAAAAAAACAAAAATAAGAGGAAAAAAAAAGCTTTGAGCAGAGAGTATCCTTGGGCTTGTAATGCACTACCACAGGCTGCAGAGAGAGATAGTTTATCACGAACAAACTGATAAGTCAGCCAGCAACTATCCAAAATAAAACTTCAAGGTTAAATTTAAAGTGGAAGAAGCTGGTTTTCCAAAGGGCCTCAGGGATCAGGATCAAGGAAGTTTCTCCAAGTCAGCCAAGTTCTATTTCTATAATCTCTGAGCACGAAATGGGAAAACATTTCTAGCCGCCCGTCACTGCCTCAGCAGGTTGCCGCTAACATATGGCAGAAAAAGAAAAAAAGTGCAAACAACTAATAATACTACGCTTTAAAACCTGCGTGTATCCTACCCTCTGGGGTGACCTGTTTGATTGCAAAGTTTGCATTCTGGAGGTTTTATTGATCGACAGTATTTTAGCTGATTTTCTAAAAAGAAAGCAGAACAGACCCTGGTGAAACTTCTCTGCAATGAGGCTACTTTGAGGAGTAGCCCATCCACCAACCCTTTGGATGGAAGGAACGTCAAACACCCCTTTCTGGGAAACTAAGCAGGACACTTTGTATATGGTATGGGTATCTGGAGCCCTTTCTTCACCTCTGGAAGGGAAAGCAGCAACAACTCTGCTTCCAGATCCTTCCTGACAATAAGGATTAAAGGATCAGCAAAAAAAAAAACACTTTGGAGTTCTTCTCAATCCATATTCTTAAGAGGGTTAATATGTTATCTTCTGTTATCAGACCCCTTGTTGGTATCTTTACAAAATCTCCCAGCAAGAAATCACTAACTCTCCAGCAGGCTGAATAAAGTTCAATAAGAGACAACGGAAGACAGTCTTTAGCTAGGAATTGCAAAATGCATCCTGCTTTCCATAAAACCCAACCAGACCTGTTGAAAAAGATATTTACAATTTAGAGGTGCTAACATGATCTGTTCAGCAGTCCAAAGTATATTTTAATACTTTTTTTTTCCAGGGAATGTCCCATAGTGGGGTCCAAGCAATTCTGATCTGGATGGGAAATACATTTCCCGTAGAGGTCATGAAATGGCCACTTAGGCACTAGATAAGCTCTTTAAAATTTTCAGGGGAAAAAAAGACCATTTAGCCTCCCCTGGATAGAAAAAGTACAATGCTAAAACAGGGAACTCTGCACTTCAACAAAAGTACTGGGAAGAATGCACACTGTCCCTGCAACTAACCAAAGAGAGAAGCAACCTGGAACTAAGGAGAAACTTCCTGACAGTCAGAACAATTAACCAGTGGAACCACCTGCCTCCAGAAGCGGTGAATGCTCCAAGTTTTTAAGAAGAGACTGGACAGCCACTTGTCTGAAATGGGATAGGGTTTCCTGCCTGAGCAGGGGGGGGTTGGACTAGATGATCTCCAAGGTCCCTTCCAACGTTATGATTATGATTGCAGGTCTGCAGTAAGTAAGCAGTACTGTCTTCAAGAAACTGCAAAGTACATAGTGGAAGAGATCAGAGAACCAGAAAGTGTCTCTATAAACGCTAAGATGTCACTAACAACTTTCCGTCTATGCTGAACAAACACCAGGAAGCCCCAAGTTAAATGTCAATAAATAAAGAAATAGCAACAGACATTCTTAATCATCCAAGTCATGGTTGTCCCAAAGCTGCTTTTTTTTCCAAAAGGCAACTGGACATATATATATAAATAAAATTTTAATTACTGCAAAAGCTACTGGTTATCGAACATGTCAAAGAAAACAGTTTTATATGAAAAATCCTACAAGTGAGGCATTTTTTAAAAAAGCACCAAATTCTAAGTAAGAGTTTTTTTGGTATCTTCCTGCATTTCAAGGTCCTGATATCAAAACCCAGGGCAAAGGCCAGTCAAAACTTTAAGGAGCTACAATACTTCAGCCGGTAAATAAAACACACCGACCTACGCCACACATTTCTGGTTTTCCTTAGGAATGGAGAACTCTGCACACACCTAGAGGACCTCAGGTTTCAAAGTCACAAAAAAAAGCCTGCAAGATGCTGCCAGCCACCATAACAAAAGAAAGCAATTGTCTAAGAAAGCATAGAGGTATTTTTCATCTTGAATCCTTCACCTAGGTCAGGGGTAGGCCACCTTGGCTCTTTTATGACTCATGGACTTCAACTCCCAGAATTCCTGAGCCAAGTTGTAAGTTGCTTGTATTTTTGCAAGAAAGAGAATGCATTGTAAACTGGGTGGGGTGGGGTGGATGGGGTGTGTATTTATATGCTGTGGTAACTCAACAATGAATGAAAAAGTGTTTCCCAAAGGAAGGGGAGGCTGGTGCTGAGCTTTCCCTCAAGGACACAGGCAAGGAGAGGGGAAGAGAGGCTGGTAGTCTCTGAGCTTGAACAGAAGTTGATTTCCTGAAGTTGATTTCCTGGGAGGAGGAGCCCCTCCAAGGATTTCTCATCTTGGGGCACTCTGCACTTGCTCAAGGACCCATTTGACACTTCCTGATCCTCCTCCCTATTTCTGGAGGTGGGAGGCAACCCCGCTGCCCACTCTTTGGGGCCCTCTGCACATGCTTGTAGAACCCTTATCATCTTCCCCTTCCTCCTTTTCTCCCCCCCCCCCCATGGTGTTTTGGGGTGTATATGTCTGGAGGCAACCCAAACACTCCAGCCCTCTCCACAGGGCCCTCTGCACGTGCTCAGCTAACCCTCTCCTAACCGCCCCCCCAATTGAGTGTGGGGGCAGCAGTGCAATGCACACCCCCATGCCCCTCTACACTTTATTCAGAGGACCCACCTCCTTCCTCCCCCCCCTTTGAGTACAGGGCCGAAAGCACTTCCCCAACCTTTTGCATGAGCTCAGAAGACCCTCCTCCTCTTCCCCCCCTGTGGGTATGGGGGTCAAGGACAACCCCCATCCCTCCCCCTTTGCTCAGAGGACCCCCTCCTCGTGGGGATAAATCTGAGGATTCTCCCCCAACACTCTGCACATGCTCAGAGGATCCCTAGGGGCATGAGGGGCCAAGGACACCCCCTCCCCCTTTGCTCAGAGGACCCCCCCTCCTTCCCCCAGTGGGTGAGGGGACACTAGCGCAGAGGACCCCCCCATAACCCTCTGCACTCGCTCAGAGGACCTACCTCCTTCCTCCCCCTCCCCACTTTGTGCATAGGGCCGAGAACACTTCCCCAACACTCTGCACATGCTCAGAGGACCCCTAGGGGCATGAGGGGCCAAGCACACCCCCTCCCCAGCCCTCCCCCTTTGCTCAGAGGACCCCCCTCCTTCCCCCAGTGGGTGAGGGGGTACTAGCGCAGAGGACTCCCCCCCATAACCCTCTGCACTCGCTCAGAGGACCCACCTCCTTCCTCCCCCTCCCTACTTTGTGTACAGGGCCGAGAACACTTCCCCAACACTCTGCACATGCTCAGAGGACCCTTCTCCCCCCCCCGTGGATATGGGGTCCAAGGACACCTTCCATCCCTCAGAGGACCCCCCTCTTTTCCCCCCCTCCCCGTGGGGCTAAACCCGAGGACACTCCCCCCACACTCTGCACTCCCTCAGAGGACCCCCCCTCCATTCTTCCCGGCCACGAGCACGGGGGGGGGGCGCGGCGGCGGCGGCTGACGTCTCCCCCGAGCGCTCTGCACGCGCTCAGAGGCGCCCTCTGCACGCGCTCACCGTTGTGGTTGACCCAGGTCGGCTTCAGGAGCTTCATTTTCCCCGCGGCCGCCTCCTCCTCCTCCTCCGCTTCCCTCTCGCTCCGTGCCGGGGCAGGCGGGACGGCCCCGGCTCAGGCTGCCCTGGGCGGAGGCGGCGGCGGCGGCGACGACGGAGGCGGCGGCGGCACCCCGGCCCTCGCCCCTGCCCCGCCGGCCGCCTCAGCGCCGCCTCCCTCCTCCTCCTCCTCCTCCTCCGCCTCCCTTCTCCGCCGCCGCCTCGAAGGCCTCAGGGCCGCCGCGCCATCGCCCGCGCCCGTCCCGCCCGCAGCAGCAGCAGCAGCAGCAGCAGCCGCCGCCACCCGGCCGCATCCCCCGCTCCCGGCGGCTCCCCGGCAACGCCGGAAGTCAGCGGAGGGCAACGACCCAAGCGGCCCGGCGGGAAACAAGGGACGACGCCCAGAGAGGCCGGCCGGGTGGCGCGACGGGGGGCTTCTGGGGGGGGAAGCGCGCGGGGGCGAGAGGCGTGACGGCCGCGGAGGATCCCCGGCCGGGTCGGCGGCCGGCTTGTGGGGAGGCTTGGGGGCGGCTCGGAGGCTCGGCCGGTCGGCATGGCTAAGGCAGGGCTGAGAGAGGAGCGAGGGGCGGCCCTGTCAGGCGGCGGGGAACTACAGCTCCCGGGAGCCTCCGCTGTGCCGGCTGGCGCTGAGGCATGCTGGGAGGTGTAGTTCGGCGGGAGGAGACGGACCAGGCGGCGATGGGGGTGACGTCATGAGTGTCCCTGCAACTCCCCGGCTCTGATTGATTTTTTTTTTTAGATTCCAGGTATAGGGGTATTATTCACCTGCTATATTTTGTTGTATTATCTTTATATACTGTATTAATTGTTTGTGATTATATTTCTCTTGTGTTTTCTTTTGGTGCACTTGCATTTTGGTCTGTGACCGCAAAATAAATTATATATATATATGTGTATACTGTATTAAAATATATTTTAAAATTCATTAAAATGTGTTTACCTATTTTATGATACAGGCTTACAACAGTTCATTTAGTGACCGTTTGAAGTTACAACGGTCAATGAAAAAAGGGAGTCAGGACCGTTTTTTCACACTTTTGCAGCATCCCCAGGGTCATGTGATCAAAATTCAGACGCTTGGGACTCACATTTATGATGAAATTTTGAGCTCAACTAGGCTCATAAGGACTAACTGCATTATATAGAATAAAAATATAGTATAGGGTTTTCTGCCTTAGGGGGTTGGACTAGAAGACCTCCAAGGTCCCTTCCAACTCTATTATTATTATTATTATTATTATTATTATTGTGGTTATTATTATTATTATGGATCATCGCACAGTCAGCCAGATGTTCAGACTGGATCTGGCATTTTTGTCTACCTATGGAGTCCTTCCCAAGGCAGATGTGGATGTTTGATGGCATTACAGATATCGTGGCAGGATGGAAACAGTTCCTAGTAAGGCTGCCTTTTGCAATTGACTAATGGAGAATTTGTCAATGCCGATGATGGTGTTCAAGTGGTGCTCCAGTTGTTTTGGGATTGCACCCAAGGCGCCTATGACTATTGGTACTACCCTTGCTTGCCTTTGCCACAGTCTTTCTATTTCTATTTGTAGGTCTTTGTATTTTGTGATCTTCTCCAGTTCTTTCTCGTCGATTCTGCTGTCTCCAGGCACTGCCACGTCCACTATCCAGACTTTTTTTGTCTTATTGACAATTGTTAAGTCTGGGGTGTTATGTTGTTGTTGTTGTTTTTGTTATTATTTTTTTTCTAGCAGTCAGGCAGCCAAGCAGTGGATATGCAGTTTCAATTTTGGAATATCAAAACACAGGCAGAATCCTTAGTGGCAATGGATGGGATTGTACTGAGAGGATGAGACAGTTGCTATACTTAAAATTGTGGGGTCCTTGTTGCCCTCTGAATGGTTTTATTGCAAACATTTCATGACCCGACTACGTATTATCAGTGCTAGAAAACCCTTCTACGGTAGTACTAATGATGTTACCTAGTTGGGTCATGAAAGGTCTGCAAGAAAACCACCAACCTCGAAGAGGACCCACCAGTTCACCCTTTGGCTACAAAGGTGGTGCCATTGGTGCTTAAAATTGCAATGTCTCAAAATTCTAGATCTCACTCTCGGCGGAGGAAAGAAACCCATACAAAGAACCACCACCAATAGAGATGGGAAAGTTTTGGGGTGGGGAGGGAATGAAAAAAATGGGAATAAAACAAGGTTTTTTTCTGTTGTTTTTTTTCCTCTTTCCTTTTTTTCCAAAGCCCTTTGGGGGAAAAAAAAACAGAAAAAAACCCCCTTGTTTTATTCCCAATTTTTCCAGGTTTTTTGGGTTGAACGGTGACCTTCCACGGCAGCAGGAGGAGTAGAACTCGCCGCTTTAGCCACTTCCTCCGCCATTACGTCAAATTGACCCTTCTTTCTCCCTTTACTCCAGAAGCAAACTTCTCCAACGTCCGGCATTCTAAACAAGAGAGGGTCCGAAATGGTATATAGGGTTTCCTGCCTGAGCAGGGGGTTGGACTAGATGACCTCCAAGGTCCCTTCCAACTTTATTATTGTTGTTGTTATTCGGAGAGCGCCAGGTTGGAGAATTGCAGCACGGACGGAGGGAGGGAAAGGAGGCCGAGGCGAAGACTGCGCGCGCACCTTTTCCGGAACTTCCCGACCAGCGTTCGCAAGCCGGAGAGCAGCATTCACCGTCGGACTGCGGTGCGTCGCTGAGAGCGGTCCTTCCGTCGGGAAGGGAGCCATGTGGGCTCGGGCTGCGTTGAACCGCCTCGGGAGCGGGACGGGAGGCGTTTTGTTTCGGTAAGCGGCCCGAAGGGAGTCCTGGGTGGGTGGGGGTCTTTTTCTCCCCCCCCCATGGGCTGCTTAGGGGGAGCCCTTGAGGACGCCCCGCCCGAACCTCGCCATGAAAAGCTATAACAGAATTGGGGGTCATCTAGTCCATCCCCCTGCTCAAGCAGGAGACCCTATGCCATTCCGGATAAATGGCTGTCCAGTCTCTTCTTAAAAGCCTCCAGCGATGGAGCATCCAGAGTTTATCATAATTTATAGAACATAGGATAAGGTTGGAAGGGACCCCGGAGGTCATCTAGTCCATCCCCCTGCTCAAGCAGGAGACCCTATGCCATTCGGAGTCTTCGGAGAGGAGCGGCATATAAATTTAATTAAAATGAATAAATAAATAAATAAATAAATTCCAGATAAATGGCTGTCCAGTCTCTTCTTAAAAGCCTCCAGCGACGGAGCACCCACAACTTCTGGAGGCAACTCATGCTATTAATTGTTCTCACTGTTAGAAAATTCCTCCTTAGTTCTAGGTTGAAATGTCTCCTAGATAAGCGTCCATCCATTATTTTTATTCATTCGTATCCCGCCTTTATTAATAACTGATAAATAATTCATGGTGGCAGACATATCCAACCCCACCTTCCTCCTATTTTCCCCACAACAACCCTGGATTGATGTTATATACATTTTTTTTTAGTTCCCAGTTAATCTGGAATGGACAACTCCGAGCGAACCACTGGCAGTCTTCCCTCCTGGAACTGAGAACGGCTCTGCCCATGAGGTAAAGCCCAAATTGGTATTTGATCCTTTCCACCTGATAATGTAGGAAGAACTATTCAAATGCTTTTCCAAGTTCACATTTCAAATTTATCCAATGCACTCAAGTAATCCATCAAGGTGGCTGCCATTTAATTCTTGCTTAAGTAGGAAAAAGTGTTGCTGACTCCAACAGGATTTACATTTGAGTAAGCACACATACAACCCAACATCCACACATCAATAACCATAATGGAGCCTGAAAATCTGTCTTAAGTGACCGACCCAATTTTAACGATGATTTTGTACTGGTTGTTAAGCAAACACTGTGATTGTAATGCAGATATGCTGGTTGTTAAATGAATCCATTCCTGTGGGTACTTTTTTTTTATGTAAACTGGGCAAAAAGGCTAGACACTAGTAAAAAATGTCATCAGTCACAGGACTGCACAACGCTACAACCGGTGGTTACTTTTTGAGATTAAAGTCATTGTGAGAAGGTGAAATAGCATTCTGCAAAATTTGTATTTTATTTTATATTTTATTTATCCCCCCCTCCATTAGAGCAGAGCCCCCAAGGAAGAAAAAAAAAGGAGATCCGAAGAAGGACCAGGCTCTAAGAGAACGGCTGAAAAAGAAAATTAAAAAATTGGAAAGAGCAGCTCAAGAGCTGGTTCCTATTGAAGACTTCATAATCCCCTTCAGATTCATGGATGAAAAAAGGTAATGGGACATTGGGCAGGCGGAATCCCTGCAGATTGTTCCTGCAATGTAAAAAAAAAAATATGTATTTACAATGTTTGTTCATGCCAGCTGAGGAATTTGGGGAGTTGATGTCCACAGGTCTCAAAGTGGCTGAAGAAAGATGGTGTACTGTCGTAAATACGAGTCAGTTGCCAAGCATCTAAATTTTGCATCATGTGATCCTGGGAATGCTGCATAGGTCGTTAAGTATGAAAACTTTTCAGTGCCGTCGTAACTTTGGTCCCTAAAGGAATTGCAGGTTAAGGACAAGCTATATGAAACAAAACAACTCAGTTCAGAAGACTCTCCCAGGTGTCATTTGTGGCCTGACCGTGTTTTTCCTCACAGGGTCCGAGAACTCCCACCGCTGCCTCTTGAAGAAAGTGAAAGACGAGCTAAAATTTTAAAACGGTGGGCTGCCTATAAGCATCGCGAGAACAAGGCCGAGATGGACACCATAAAAACTCTGGTCGCTGCCCAGGAACAAGCTTTAAGGGAACTACGGCTGGCATCGGAAGAGCTGTATCAGGCAGCCATTCTACGGGATAATCTCTTGTTCCCTTTTGACAGGCAAGAACCCCTGCACACACCCCTCAGGCTAAGTACGAAGCTCCCGAAGGAAAATGTAACGATCTCACAAGAATATATACGTACTGATTTGGGTGGTAGGAAAACCCAACACCATCAGCAAGCGCAAAGCTGCTAAATTACGTTCTACCTGACCATCTCTTAGATCGCAAGCGCCAGTCCAATGTGGCTGTTTGATAAACCCACCATTGAGACCCATAGATCACGCAAGCGCCCGTGGAACAAGCTTTGAATGTTGACTCTTTTAAAAATAAAGAGTTCAATCTTCTACATGCTCCCACGTTTGGGTGGCCATGCGCATTTATTCAATAAATAAAATCTTGTTGGGAGACAAGCCCATGGGAAAGGATTAATTTTCTCGCAGATTGAAAACGCAAAGCCTCTGAGACCCCATCCTAACTATTCTTAGCTGATTCTTACAATATCAAGAGTAGGTGACATTAATGCATTGATCGGTGTGTTGTAGAAATTCCATATTTTGCTACTCTGCTAGATGTTCAATAAAGTACACTTGCCAATCTTTTAAAGCAGCTTTGCCTGACACACAGTGCTGATGAAAAGCTATTTTTATACTGGTAGTCCTTGATCACAATTGACGCCAACATTTCCATCCCTAAGACCGTTGTTAAATAGGTTTTGCCCCATTTTACAATCTTTCTTCCCACTATTAGGCAATCACTGTGGTTGTTAAGCTAGTAACGTTGTTTTTAAGGGAATCTGGCTTCCCCATTGACTTCGCTTGTCACAAGGTCGCAGAAAGGGATCGTGTAACCCCGGCATCTGAATTTTGATCATGTGACCCTGGGGATGCTACAACAGCTGTTGTCCAAAACAGTTTTAAGGCACTTTTTTCAGTGTCGTCGTAACTTTGGAACAGTCACTAAATGAACTGTTATTAAATCGAGGAGTACCTCTGTGGTGTTGAACATAATAGAATTGCCAGTTCTCTAAACATCCAACTTTCTACTGAGTTCAAACATCCTGTTAAGCCATAGTGTATTGGTTTTTTGGGGGGGGGGCTATTAAGTTGTAGGAACGCAATCCCTGTGGTTTGTAAGGGACATGAATGTGGCATACAAATACAGAATTCTTGGGTTGTTCCCTTATCACCCAGCATCGGTATTTTTGTACCGAATTTGCAACGAAGACCGAGCTTGTGAACAGCAAAATATATCCCTTGCAACGACATTTTTGTGAATGTCCTTTGAAACTTTGCACTGACTTAGAAGAATTCAGAGCAGCTGTTTACAGAAAAATAAATTTGGCACACTTAAACTCAGGTACAGCCAGGTAGGAGCACAGTTTTATGGTGGAAAAATCCCTCTATTCATGATTAAGAGTCTCTTAAGTGGCATCAAACAGAGGTCCCACTAGAATGTTGGGGGGTCATCATCATTTGAAGTCTTCTCCAATGGGTGAATTCCAATCAGGTGGAGGGCTTTTTCTCATTTTCCATACTGGTGCATATTTCTGTTTCTTGGCCATCCGTTGTCGCTCACTGTCACACAACTGTTCCTGCCACAGATCAAAGCTGTTATTAATAATATCCCAACACTCGGAACAAACAGGGCTTTTCAGAGTGAAATAGATCTGTAGGGTCTGTGCTCTCTGAGCTTGGGGGTTTTCTTGCAGACGTTTCATTACTCAAGCTAGGTAACATCATCAGTAGCAAACCCCACTCCCTTCTAACACTGATGACGTTACTTAGTTTGGTAATGAAACGTCTGCAAGAAAAGCACCAAGCTCAGAGAGCACAAAGAACTTATTTCAACCTTGAGCTACAAATGTTCTCCTTTACTGGAAGAGATCTGTGTTCAGAATGGCTTCTGTTCTGTAATTTGACACTTGTTTTTAACCTTTGTTACTGTCAGAATTTGTCAGAGTGTAAGGGCAATGCCAAAACTTTCACAGAAAGTTGAACAATCGGCAAACTACACCGTAGTAGTGCAGTGGTTAGAATGTAGCATTGCAGGCTGACTCTGCTCACTCCTAGCAGTTCAATCCTCCCTGGTTTAAAGTTGACTCAGCCTTCCATCCTTCCAAGGTCAGTAAAATGAGAACCCAGATTGTTGGGGGTAAGAGGCTGAGTCTATAAACCCCTTAGAAAGGACTGTAAAGCAATATATAAGTCTTAAGTGCTATTGCTATTTGAATGATAAAAATCAACATTTGATCATACCTATCTCTTTATAGGTAAAGAGATTGCAAAGGTAGAATAACTACATAGAATAAATTTGGTATAGAGGTTAAGTCATCGGGCTGGAAACCAAGAGACCCCAGGTTGAAAAACATCACCCGGAAAATTACAGGGATTTATCAGGGCAATCTCCCAACAATTGGACACCACCGAATGGAAGAAGAAAAAAATGTACACTGTTCCTGCTACTGATCAACCAAGCAGGAAGAGAAATGTCTTTTTCTGCTTTTTTTTAAAAAAAATGTTGTACAGCATGGCAAAATGCAGCACGGTGGAGAAAATTCACAGAAGCAACCTACAAAATGTGTATCAAAATATAAAACCCCAGAGCAGTGCATCGTCTTAAAAACACACAAGTACAGGTGAGGAATAAATTTAGGAATAAAATTAGGTTTCTATGACTTCCATCCTCCAGATCCCTTGCAAGATCCCACGCCCTACCTTGGCCGCCGTGCTTTTTGTTCTCTCCCATTCTTTGCAATTCTTGTAATCCTTTTTCCACTGCGCGCACGACGGGGTCTCCCCGTAAGTGTAATAATGATGGTATAGATTACGGATGCTCCGACACAGCTTCCATTCAGACCAGTAATCTTCGCAGGCTCGGGGCGGCTGTCGGACACACACAGCACAAAAATACAGGACAGGTAGTCCTCGACTTAGTGACCGTTCAAAGTTACAACAGCGCTGCAAAAAGCGTCTTAAGGACCCTTGCAGTATCTTCCCCGTGGTCACCTCATCAAAATTCAGACACTCAGCAACTGACTCATATTTATGACAATTTATGACGTCCCCGGAGTCACACGATCTGCTTTTGCGACCTTATGACAAGCAAAGGCAATGGGAAGGCCAGATTCACTTAATGACCAGGTTACTAACTGAACAACTGCAGCATTTTCACTTTAAGAACCGGAGCCAGGAAGGTTGTAAAACGGAACAAACTCACTTAACAATTGTTTCACTTAGAAATTTTGGGTCAGTTGTGGCCATTGAGGACTCCCCATACAAGCAGCTGTCGGCTTCGTTTGCAGTTGTGCTGAAAGACCCACAAATCTGAGATTCACCCAGATCAGAAGAAATCAGCAGGATCCACAAAGCAGATCCTGCAACGGATGTGCTTAAATGTTCTTCATTTTTGCCTTCTAACTTTCTCACTTTTCCTTAATCTCAATTTTTGCCCTTTTAGATCGCACTCCCTGGACTCCTCCGATGCTTGTTTTTTTTCTAGGTGGTTAAGCTTTCCTGCTTTATTTATTGTCATTTGTTTGATTATTGCGAGCTACCCAGGCGGCGTACAATTTTGACCCATTATTTATAAATATATTAATTACGATACACCTATCACGCTAGTATCCCAACTGCAATCAGTATTATGTTACAAGAACATCTTATACTTATTTCAATACGTTATATACATTTAATTAATAGGTATATTACATGCAATATGTAACATACGTACTAATATATTTTTTTTTTACTTTTTAAATTTACACCCATGTTGCAACCCTGGGCGACCTATACTTTTATTTGAAACGTAGAGTATAAAATGTAATAAAAACCATGACGCCCCGCATATACATTTATGCTGAAACACAGAATGTAAAATATAGGTAGAATAATGCACGATTATGGTATAGGGTTGGACTATAGGACCTCCAAGATACCTTCCAACTTTTTTATTTATTATTATTATTATTATTAGCGTTCACGCTCCCACAGGGAGCAGGGGGTTGGACTAGATGACCTCCAAGATCCCTTTCAACTTATTATTATTATTATTATTATTATTATTATTATTAGCATTCACGCTCCCACAGGGAGCAGGGGGTTGGACTAGATGACCTCCAAGATCCCTTTCAACTTATTATTATTATTATTATTATTAGCGTTCACGCTCCCACAGGGAGCAGGGGGTTGGACTAGATGACCTCCAAGATCCCTTTCAACTTATTATTATTATTATTATTATTAGCTTTCACGCTCCCACAGGGAGCAGGGGGTTGGACTAGATGACCTCCAAGATCCCTTTCAACTTATTATTATTATTAGATTTCACACTCCCACAGGGAGCAGGGGGTTGGACTAGATGACCTCCAAGATCCCTTTCAAATTATTATTATTATTATTATTATTAGCTTTCACACTCCCACAGGGAGCAGGGGGTTGGACTAGATGACCTCCAAGATCCCTTTCAACTTTTTATTATTAATTATTATTATTACTATTATTATTATTAAAAGCTTTCACGTTCCCACGGGCACCGGAGAGGGCGCTCCAACGAGTGGGCGGGCTGCTAAATCCCGAAGAAATGCACCACCGGGAGTGCTTTCACACGACCTGCAAACTCCCGTGTCCTGCATTCGCACAACCCGCGAGTTACACCGCGAGAAAGGCTTTTCCTTCCTGCTGGATCAAGGGAATGACCCTCCCAGGGGCCAGTTTTTCAATATTAGCCCCGATTCTGGGCTAATTGTGACCCAGGAAAGCTCACCCGCCAAGATCCGCTTTCAACGGCCATCGCTCCGGTGGAGGAACGACTCCCGCAGGGGCGGGGCTTCTGGCCGATCGTCCCCGCCCACCTTTGTCCCAATGGGCGGGGCAACGCGCCGATGGGAACTTGACCGGGACCTAAGGGCTACAGTCAACAGCGCGCAGCCCTCTCTTCCGGTTCTCTCGTATAATGGAAAAAGCCGACAGGCGGCTCAGGCTCGGAGGGGGGAACTCAGGGCTGCAGTCCGTAGCGAGCGCACACCGCTTCCGGTTCCCAGATGTACAGGAAGAGTTCCTCCATGTGCGGGTTAAAAATATATATATATATATACGGTGTTTAAAAGCTTTAGGTTTAAAACAATTCCAAGGCAGGAATGCGAATCAATGTAATTTTGCCATTCTGATCGTTTTGGCCATGTGGGCTGGGCTTTCTGGGAATTGCGGTTGCATGGTAGGGGGCTGGGAGGCTCACATTGGAATTTAAAATTTAAAAAAAAAAATTTGAGTTTTTTTTTTAATGGTTTGGGCCAGGGCTGTTATTCACAATTCATACCCTGGTTCTCTTGAAAGCAAAGCAATTGGACCAGAATGTAACTTGGCTGCTGGAAAGAGCAGTTTCTCAACCTGAAAACCCACAAAAATGAAACCTGGGGGAAAGTAGCAATTGTATTTGTTGATGTTGGCTGGGGAAGTGGGATATGAGAGCTTGCCCTGTAAGTCATCTGTCTTCCCCCCACCACCACCACCACCAGTGGAATCACTCTGCTTCCTAGGAAGGCTAAGGCAGGCAGGCCCAAGGGTTAGAGCCAAGCACTCCCAGATTGTTAGCAAGCCGCTCTTAGTTAACACTGCTTTTAATAATAATAATAATAATAATAATAATAATAATAATAATAATAATAATAAAGTTGGAAGGGACCTTGGAGGTCATCAAGTCCAACCCCCTACTCAGGCAGATAACCCTATACCATTTCAGACAAATGGCTGCCCAGTCTCTTCTTAAAAACCTCCAGTGTTGGAGCATTCACCGCTTCTGGAGGCAGGTTGTTCCACTGGTTAATTGTTCTAACTGTCAGGAAGTTTCTCCTTGCTTCACTTTCTTAAAATGAAATATACAAATAGGAGAAAATATCTGCAGCTCAGGCTTGATCTGTGGGGTCCCTGCTTGGTGGAGGTTTTTTTTTTGCAGACATTACATTACCCAACTAGGTAAGAACATCAGTGCTAGAGAGGAGGAGGAGGAGGAGGAGGACTGTTGGGTCCTTGGTGCGCTCTGAACTTGGTTGTTTTCCCGCAGACATCTCTTTACCCAACTAGGTAACATCATCAGTGCTGCAAGGGCTTTGTTCTCAAAACTGAAAAGTCTTCAGAAGCCAATTTTCATTTTCTGTTCAGATCATTAAGGCACTTGACAGAGAAGCAGGCATACAAACAGCCTTGCCAGAAATGCTAGTATACAGGATTATTTTATTGTCTTCCGACTGCAGAGCTCAGGGTTTTCTGCCTTTCTTGCGAAGCGACTGACCTTCTCCGGAGAACGCAATAAAGCGAGTACCAGCATCATCCTGAGGAAACACGGAAAAAGGGTAGAGAGGTAATGTGAACCCTAATTATTTTCTGGAATCGCATTCACAAAGTCAACAGGCCCTGCTTCCAATGCTATTCGGAAGAATACTTTTCAAGCTTATTCAGCATCCAGATTTTTTTTTTTTAGTAGAGGGTAGGTGGGGAGGGGACGCCAGGAAAGCTTGCACGAATCATTTCTGGGGATTTTGGCTCACCAGCTACCTAGCGCAACATTAGCACCAGATTTCCGTTCGTTTCAATTAAAAAAAAAAAGGCATTGAATTATTTATTCTTTCTTATGCCATGGATCAACGCTGCCCTGAGTTTGAAGATGGGAGAGGCGTATGAATGCAATAAACAAACAAGAAAGACATGTCATTGGGTTAAAAAAAAAACAGCAAATACAAACAAATTCACCACGTTTTCTGATATATATTTTATATGATATATTTTCTGTTTCTTTCCCCCCACCCCTCTAAATCTTTTCAATTTCTCTGGAAAAACGATATATATTGCTGATGTTTGGAACGTTAATGCATAACAGACCGCAATCACCAGCTGCGACTTCTCTGGCTGGTTTGGGTCTCGGAGAAAGGTGACCGCTTATTGAAGTTTACAATCTGAAATCTGGTTTTAAAAATAAAAATAAAGGGCCCTATCCAGCTTCACTCACCTCTTCTATTTTTTTGACCAGCGGCCGGGAATTTCTAATGAATGTGATCTTGCCAATTTTGAAGTCGTAATTCGGAATGCCCCTGCAAAGGGGGGGGGAGGGAAAAGTTAGCCATTTAAAAAGACAGGAAAAGGTTTAATCAAGTCGATTTTGCATTTGGGGACCTGCGTTCACAGGTTCCCTTTGTCCTATGGCTGGCTCTTTTAACGCAGTGAAATTTCACCGTACTTTATAAAGACGCCACAAGTCAAAAGGATGCTGGCTTTCGCAAGCATTTCAAAAATCAGCCCGTTAATCCACAAAGACAGTCGCTGGATTCTCACAAAACACTGCTTTGACCCCCACCTCACCTCATTTTAGTTTAGTTCAAACCCAGCCATGAGTTATTTCGGCTGAAGCAACTTTACAAAATCAGCCAGTGTGGTTATTTTAACGTTGTTGTTAGCTGCGAAGTCGTGTCCGAGCCATCGTGACCCCATGGACAACGTTCCTCCAGGCCTTCCTGTCCCCTACATTTTCTGGAGTCCCTTTAAGCTCAGGCCTGCTGCTTCAGTGACTCCATCCAGCCACCTCATTCTCTGTCGTCCCCTTCTTCTCTTGCCCTCCATCTTTCCCAGCATCAGGCTCTTCTCCAGGGAGTCCTTCCTTCTCATTAGGTGGCCAAAGGACTTGAGTTTCAACTTCAGGATCTGGCCTTCTCAAGAGCAGTCGGGGTTGATCTCCTCCAGGACTGACCGATTGGATCGCCTTGCAGTCCAGGGGACTCGCAGGAGTCTTCTCCAGCACCTTAGTTCAAAGGCCTCCATTCTTTGGCGCTCGGCCTTTCTTATGGTCCAACTTTCCCAGCCATATATCGCAACTGGGAGAACCATGGCCTTGACTATACGCACTTTTGTTGGCAGGGTGATGTCTCTGCTTTTTAGTACGCTGTCTAGATTTGCCATAGCTTTCCTCTCCAGAAGCCAGCGTCTTCTAATCTCTTGGCTGCAGTCCCCATCTGCGGTGATCTTGGAGGCCAGGAAGATAAAATCTGTCACTGCCTCCATTTCTTCCCCATCTATTTGCCAGGAATTGAGAGGGCCGGATGCCATTTTAACATAGTCTGTGGCAAACCCAGATAACAATAATTTATATATTAAACTATGCCTAAACAAACAAGCGATAAACAAACCAGGCCAAACCAGGGAAAACAGCAGTGATCTGAGCGAATGATGGAAATAGAGAAAGAAGGGCACAACTAACCGTCGAATATCTCCTGGTTTAATTGGAGAAGGACTTGGCTCAACTCCTTTCTTTTTTCCATCCAACCGGTTCCCAGATCCAGAAAAGGCCTTGGGGGGGGGAAGAAAAAAATAATCACTCAACTTTGTATCTGGCATGGGTGCCATCAAAACTCAACTGAATATATTTATATTTGCATCAAAGAAAGTTGGAAGCCCTTCCTTTTTTTTTTTTTTTTTTGCCTTTATAGGTAAGTCCTTGACTTACGGTCACAATGGAGTCCAAAATCACCGTTAAGTCAGACATTTGTTAAGTGAGCTTTGTTCCATTTTACAGCCTGCCTTGCCAACAGTTGTTAAATGAATCACTTGCAGGTATCAAGTTAGCAACACGGTCACTAAACGCATCTGGCTTCCCTAATTGAGTTGGTCAGAAAGTCGCAACATGGGGTCACGTGACCCCGGGGGACACTGCAGCCGTCATGAACACGAGTCCGTTGCCAACTGTTTGAGTTTCGATCACGGGACCATGGGGGACGCTGCAACGGTCGTGGGAAAAGCGATCACGTCGCTTTTTACAGTGCCGCTGAAACTTCGAACCATCATTAAATGAACCAGTGTTCAGTTGAGGACTACCTATACATTTTTTTCCCTTCTTCTTTTCTGCACTTATCTTGCTTTTTGTTGGATACTTTCTCGTTTCTCTCTTTGCTCGCCTCCCTGCTTTTTCTTCCTGTTTTCAAAATCTATTAAAATCGTTATATCTTTTTTTTTTTTTTGGAGATGTGAAAGTATGGAGGCTACTTATTTTCAGGTATGGTGGACCTGTAGAAAAATTAAAGCTTTCTGGAGAAAAATATGGTGGACACTTCAAACCATTTTGAAAAAGCGTATTGAATTTCTACCTCAGTTGTTTTTGTTAGGGATTACAAAACACTGTACCACCATAGAGACGAACCTAATTTTGAACTTGATCACAGCAGCAAGACTGTTGGTGGGACAATACTGGAAGAAACCAGAATTACCATCTATTGAAGAATGGACTTTGAAAGTCATAAATCTGGCGGAAATGGCCAAAATATCTGCATACTTGAAGGATCATTCAAATGAAAAATATATGTTGGACTGGAAAAAATGGATAGACTACATACAAGAGAAACATCAATCAAAGAAAATGTATCTAGCTTATAGTTAAATCTTGAAATGCTGAGCGAAGAATGTTTACAAGTATAAAATGATTGTATTAAGTTGAGTTGCACTCAACCTGATTTTTTCCTTTGTTTCCTCTGTATACATTTACAAATATATACTTAATAAAAAAAATTAAAAAGCAAAAAAACCCCAAACCCTTAATGGAATAAGGGTTAAATCTGATTTTATCCCAAAGTTTGCCGAAGCCAACCCCCAAAGAGACAAAAATCGGACCATCAAAGATCTTTTTTTTTTTTGCTGTTGCTTAAAAGCGCTCAGAAATTTGCAATTTGACTGAAGTCAGCTTTAAACTCTAATGATCGACCTAAGTAAGCTTTAACTCAATAAAGAGACTTACACGGAATCCCAGATCGCTCACATAACCGCTGTGGTCTGCTTCAACATCCTAAGAAACAAGAGGAGAAAGAAACATAGGCAGCCTAGGTGAAATATTCCTCAAGAAGAATTAGCTCTTATAGGCTGGTCACAAGCTCTGATTCTAACTTGCGTTCTGTTGGAGCTATACCAAAGGAACAAAACAAACCTCTAATAATAAAACCAGAGGTTTACGCTTGGAATGACCCTGAGATTCCCAGTGGCACAGTTCAGATTCAATCACACCCAAATCCCTTGTGTGTCCAGTCACGCTTGGCCAATAAAGAATTCTATTCTATCTTGATTATGCCCCTTGAGCAGCTTTTATAGTAAAAAAGAGATAGTTTGATATTGCAATTCATTACTGCGGAAGGGAGGGGGGGAAATAACAAGACAATAAAATGACCTAATTAAAACTTTTGCTCATTTGCATAACATTGTGAAAGTATTTGAGCCCTGATATGTTAGTGCAGAGTTCAGAAATAACAGACATAAAATTGATCAGGGTGGCCCTTGTGTTTGAAAATGATTGGTGGGGGTGGGGATCAGAGCAGCGGCACCAGTGGATCTAAAAAAAAAAAAAATCCAGCCTCCCATAAATGCGTCAGGCTGCAATGTGAAGAGAGAAAGGAGTTGGATCAGCTGATCCAACAGAGAGAAGCATTCTGTCCCGCTCCCAGGTTTCATACGACTTTAAATTCTCCAAACATTTGAAGATGAAATGGATCACTACTTCTCTCAAGTGAAAGGGAGAGAGGTTGTGTGTGTGTGTGTGTGTGTGTGTGTGCCAACAACACAGCAAGAAGGAACTTACGGCAGACTCCTCGTGAGGCGCCTGTCTCTCGGGCTCTTTGTAACCCAAAGGTGCATCGAAGTCTACCTAAATTGAAGTCAACGCAAGGCAAAAGTTACACCCAGCTCACAAATTAAGTCAATGCAACACGAACGTTACAGCTCAACGTCATCAAGGGACCTATAAAACCACTCTACGTCAGGCACGAACGACCAGACACAGCGGTGTAGAATTTAAGCTAGATACTTTATTGCTCTATGCCTATAATACAGGAATCTTCCTGGACGGATGGATTTTGCCTGGGAAACCCCATATAAGGCTCAAAAGCATTCAAGGGGAGAATCAAACCTTGCTCTCTTGTGCTTATGGAAGCAGGGGGTTGGACTAGATGACCTCCAAGGTCCCTTCCAACATCATCATCATCATCATTACTATTATTATTATTGAGTCCAGGCTAATTCCCTATTTGATCCCTCCTTCCAGCTGGGTCAGGTGCTCTCCAACATCCTTACATCCCTACTTTAAGATGCGTCGACTTCAACTCCCAGAATTCCCCAGCCAGCATTGCTGGTTGGGGAATTCTGGAAGTTGAAGTCTACGCATCTTAAAGGAGATGACTGTGAGAAACACTGTTCTGGAGTCTGCTTCTTGGAAGACTTTGCAAGATAGTTTTGTTGTGCTAAGAGCAGGGGGTCTTCAAACCTGGCCCTTTGATGACTTGTGGACTTCCAACTCCCAGAATTCCTCAGCCAGGCACGCTGGCTGAGGAATTCTGGGAGTTGGAAGTCCACAAGTCATCAAAGGGCCAGGTTTGAAGACCCCTGTGTTAGAGTGTTCTGAGATGACACGGCAACTCTACCAGACCAAAGTCTGCTTGGTTCCACTGTGGTCCCGCATGGTTCATCTGCTCTACCAGTGGCTTGGCCAAGGTGGAGACTCTGTCCATCTCTGACTTACGTTCATGTCACATTCAATGATGGACACTGCTTTGTCTGGCTTGGTCTCCATGACTCGAAGTTCATAGATCTAAACGAAAGAAGACAGGATGAAGAACAGGCTGGGTGGAAGCCTTTCCCATCCTTTGAAACTTAGCCGGCTGGGGAATTCTGGGAGCTGAAGTCCACGCGGTTGAAGGTTGCGCAAGTGGTCTAGCCTCTCCTTCTCTGCAAAGGGCTGACGTTACCTTCTCGTTGTAGTTGATGGCGATGACATCTCCTGTGGTGAGGCACGCAAAATTTCGGAGCGCGTTTTCCAATCTTCAGAGCGCGTTAAGTGGAAATACAGAGATCTCCCGATTGCAACGAGGCAATCCCTTGAGGTTCTGACAGGCCCCTGGTTTAAGTGCTACCCTTTTCTATCTGATCTCAGGAGAGACTAGAATTCACCATCTCCTAGTGATTGGCCCGTGCTAATTTTTAATGGCTGTGAACCAAAGACTCCTTGCATACATTTAGAAGCAAAGAATTCCATCTCTAATTCATTGTTCAGGACCAGCCAAAAAGGATACACAGCTTTGGGGTTGGTGATGTCGAGAAAATCAGGACTTTGTGGCTGAAATTTGGAGTAAGTGGCTACTTGGAGGTTGACGCTTTCTACTTGCACCAGGCCCCCTTCCTCCAGGAGAAGATTCTGCATCATCTTAGGGAAAAAACACACAGCCAAACTGATTTCAAGCAAGGCCCAAAGCTCAATACGTTTTTTTTCCTATGTAGTTTGCAAACAGTAACAATAGAAGCAGGAGGAGCGAATAACAAACAGAATTGCAACAGCCAGAGAGGAGAAATCAATCTTTAATTTTTCCAACTAGGAAAGATAACTTCTCCCCATGGATGTCCACTCTTAACCAGTCTATCTGCAACTCCAGATCAAATCTTTTTAGTAAAAAAAGAGGTCTCAAAATTGAGATGTGGAAAAAGAAAATGAGTGAAATAGAACAGAAATAGAAAATAGAACAGAATAGAATAGAATGACTGTAGAATAGAATAGAATAGAATAGAATAGAATAGAATAGAATAGAATAGAATAGAATAGAATAGAATAGAATAGAAAGCATGAAGAATAGAATAGGGAATGGAATGGAATGGAATGGAATGGAATAGAATAGAATAGAATAGAATAGAATAGAATAGAATAGAATAGAATAGAATAGAATAGAATAGAATAGAATAGAATAGAATAGAATAGAATAGCTTTATTTGGCGAAGTGTGATTAGACACACAAAGAATTTGTCTCTGGTGCCGAAATTCTCAGTGTACATGCAAAGCAACACAGTGTAATAAACACACTAAGGATACCAATAAGAGGGGTTATTATAAAAGATGAGAAGGATAATAATACAGCCACGCAACATGGGTAAATATACATAGACATTATACTGTAATCTGAGGATTAGATGTTCAGCAGAGTGAAGGCAAACTTTATCTGCTTGTTTGCATCCAGACTTTATTATTTTTACAAATAACTCAAGGCGGTGAACACATCCAACACATTCCTCATGAAGTCTGTCCTATTGCTGTGTAAAGACTCAAAAAATATCTTCAGAAAATAAACATTTGTGAACAGTTTGGGGATTTTCAACCAAAAAGCGATATATACCTGTACAAATCAATAAAATGCATCCACTTTAAGTAATCCGCTTTATTATACACACCCAAGGGTTTAGGAAATTGGTCAAATATTAGATGCTCTCATTGCTATGCTAAATAGGTAAAGATTTGGGACACGCCATGAAAACAGCATGTAAAAAATTTCACATTGCCAAAGCGACTCAGAGCTCACTTCACAGAGGAATGCTAAATTAGATGCACAATAGGTTAGTTTAAAATGGATTGTATTTGTGCAAAATGAATCTTGCCCCGTATTTGAGCAACATATTTCTAATCTAATGGAACAAAACTGTCAACTTACCCAGTGTGGAAGATAACAGATGCCTTCATCAGCCACAAATTCCAGCACGCCACAATGAGTCATCCGGTCTGAATTTTTATTCGTCAGTTTAAACAACATCGGGTAGGTGATATTAAGCCGACCTAGAGGAAACAAGTACACAGTCCTGCATGGGTTTTGTAGTGCTCTGGTGGCGCAGTGGTTAGAATGCAGTATTGCAGGCTAATTTCTGCTGATTGCCAAGTGCCAGAAGTTCAATCCTGACCAGCTCAAGGTTGACTCAGCCTTCCATCCTTCGCAGGCCAGTAAAATGAGGACCCAGATTGTTAGGGGCTGTAGAGAGCCCTGTACAGCACTTAGAGAGGGCTGTAAAGCACTGTGAAGTAATATATAAGTGCTGTTGCTATTGCTATATCCAAGAATAAGAATAACGTCTTATTCTTGAAGTTTGCAGAAAATCCCTAGAACAGTTAATGCCATCAGTTTTTCCTTTCATGTTTTTTAGACGGTGGTTTTTAATTTCCTTAAACTTAATTGCTTTCCTTCTTATCCCGTTGTTTTTTTCTTCCTAAAAATGTCTTTGAGACTGTACGTTGGTGGAGAGAAACTATCTTTGTGTAAAAATTGAAATTAATTTTTAATTGAAATTTTAATTGCTAAGGTTAATTTTTATATGTTGTCTTACTTATCGGTTATATTACATCATACATTGCCCAGAACCCTCTTTGGAGGGAGATGGGCAGTTTAGAAATATGATAGATATAGATAGATAGATAGATAGATAGATAGATAGATAGATAGATAGATAGATAGATAGATAGATAGATAGATAGATAGATAGATAGATAGATAGATAGATAGATAGACAGACAGACAGATAGATAGGTGGGATGGTGGGTGGGTGGGTAGATAGATAGCTAGATAGCTAGATAGCTAGATAGACAGACAGATAAATAGATAAGATAGACAGACAGACAAACAGACAGACAGATAGATAGATAGATAAATAAATACTGCCAAACAAATAATTTTGGCTAAAGAGTAGGACAATAGTCCTTTAAAGAAATGACGGGCCGTAAGAGAATATCAAGCATGAAAACACATTAAATGTACACAACTTACTGAGTTGATCCAAAGCAGAAGGTGGCATAATTACTGCAGGAAAAGACAAATTGAAACAATTTGTTAAAAATGCTGGGAAAAACGGACAGCAACTAGCAAAAGAAAGCAATTCTAGGATATTTAAACCTGATCCCACTCGTGGTTGTAATGTTGGTTTATTATGTGGAATATCAGCTGCTGCGAACTGTTTACATCAAGATGTAAAAACGAGTCTCTCTATGAGGTAACCAGGCAAAACAGGATGTTCTCACAGGACAACAGCGAAGAGACCCGCCCGGTCAGTTGGCAAACAGATATGTAGGACAGGAAGCACAACACTTGTGACGCAATGACAACTCCCTTCAACAGAGCACAAGACTAGGTTATCCAAACTGGTTGAAAGAGATAAATCAGGTTTCTAGCGAACACTGGACTGTAAACAGATTTACAAGCTTTGGCACCTGGATGGAGTACAAGCTGATCCGGTCAATTTTTTTTAAAGCGAATTAAGGGAGGATACAGTTATTAAGAATTAATAGCCATGTTGTCACCAGTATATTTTTGTAAGATTGGAGGTGTGGAGTCTCTCCCTAGCCGCTGCGTATAAAAAATCATTCGAAATCACTTTGAAAAGCAGAGTGCTTTTAAAAGCAAAGCCAAAGAGGAGCTTTATAAATAATGCACAGCTATATTTATTCAGTTCATCGGGCAGGTTTCTTGCCAAAGCAAGTTCCAGAATAAAAGTGGGTTTATCCTCCTCTCCCCCTACCTACGGGCCAAATAATGGCTATTTCAGATGTTAACTCTTCAGCCTTCCAGAGAGGGAAGTGAAAAGCAATTGAAAAGAAAGCCAAAGAGCGCCTACTTTTTCCGCCCTTCTCCACATCCGATCGGTCATTAGGGCCAGCGAGCATGGAGACAGAGAAACAGCGGTATTGGGTGGAGAAGCGGTTCTGGAAGACGCGGGGAATCGGATGGTCAAACATGTTGAAAGAAAACTGGAGGGAAGGAGAGAAGGAAGACAGGAGGCGTTAAGACCACCACGATCTCATTGCCATAATAATTTATGTTTTTAATTCATACGTTTATCTTTTACAATCGTTAAGTCACCCGGGGTTAACTTGAAGCATGATGGGCAGCCAATAAATTTTACAAACAAGCAAATACAGGTAGTCCTCGAAGCCAACAAGTCTGTTGTTGAGACATTTGTTAAGTGAATTTTGCCCCACTTTACGACCTCGCTTGCCACAGTTGTTAAGTGAAGCACTGCAGTTATTCAGTTGTTCAGTGAATCCGGTTTCTCCATTGACTTTGCTTGTCAGATGGTCACAAAAGGGGATCACGTGACCCCTGGACACGGCAACCGTCGCAAATATGAGTTAGTGGCCAAGCATGCAAATTTTGATCACGTGACCATGGGGGGTGCTGCAAAGGCCGTTAACTGTGAAAAACGGTCCTAAATCAGATTTCTCACTTCTAATTTTGAACAGTCACTAAGCGAATTCTTAGTAAAGCGAGGACTACCTGTATCAGAATAAATTGGAGAGAATTAGGACGCACACCCATTTTATTTCTCCCTCTGAAACCTCATCCTGTGTCTGCCACACTTACAGGGGGTCTGTAGCCCACCCTTCCAGGATGGGGTTTGTAGTTCAGACCGCCTGCGTGGATTTTGTAGTCCACCATGCCCAAGTGACTTTGCAATCCATTCTGCCTGTATGCGGATTTGTCGTCCACACTGCCTGCATAGGTTTTGTTGTTTCATCGCCCCCCCCTCAAAAAAAGGGGTTTGTAACCCAATCCACCTGCATGGGGTTTTGTAGTCCATCCCACCTGGATGGGATTTGTAACCCACCTTGCCTGGATAGGGTTCCATAGCCCACCACCTCTGGGTCAGGTTTATAATCCATCCCGTTTCCACCCCTCCTGGAAGGGCTTTGGATCCCAATCCTGACGGGATGGGTTTTTGTAGTCCATCCCTCCTGGATGGGATGTATAGCCCAAAACCCGCCTGCATGGGTTTTGTAATCCCCTTTAGCAGGAATACTAAATACTATACTTTTATACTCACCACCCCCCAGTGGGCTTTGTAGTCCATCCCGCCTGAACGGGGCTTGTAACTCACCCTGGCAGGGAGGCGTTTGTTCCCCACAACCCCTGGCTGGTGTTTGTAGTCCGTTCTCGCCGCCTGGGATCTCCCACTTGGATGGGATTTGTAGTCCACCCCACCCAGGTGCGGTTTGAAACCCACCGTACCCCATAACCCCTGGCTGGGATTTGTAGCCCATTCTGCCTGCGGATTTGCAGTCCACCCCGCCTGCATGGGATTTGTAGTCCACCCCCTTCAGCCAGTCAAGCTCCTACCCGGCCAGATTCCCTCCGTCCCTGCCTCTGCCCCTCCTTCGACCCTCCCCCTCTGGATGGGGAGGGGGTCCCGAGGCCTGTACCATGATGGCGACGCCTCCTCCGGCCTCCCCTCCCAGCCGGCCGAGGGTCCCCCCCAAAAACGGGCAACCGCCGAGCCGCTTCTCCGCTCTTCTTCCGGCCAGGAACCGCTCTTCGGCCTAGGCCCAGGCCTCGTCACGGCGCCCCCCCCCGCGCAAATCGGGCCTTCCTGAGGAGCAAACGGGGGCCAGACACCCCCCTCTTCGGAGTATGGGGCGCTTCTGCGGAACAGAGCAGGCAGGAAGCTTTAAAGAAGCGAAGAAACTACGCCTCCCAGAATGCAGTTCAAGCCATCGGTCCGTCGATATTTGTGTTCCGGTGGCGCGCAAACGACTCAAGCGGAACTGTAAATCTACCCGTTTTCCCTCATAGTCGAAGCAGTCGAGTCTCCTGGAAGAATGCCCACACGGCTTTCCTCATCAAGCGTCTAGGCTTGTTTTTAGTGGGTTTATCAACTCAAGACAGAGAGCGGGGAACGTTATAGGCAAGGGAATGCCCCCATCAAAGATGGCGGCCGCCAGTTTTGCCCTTACTATGCTGACTCTGTTTTTGTTTTCCTCCTGAAAGAAAAAAAAATGGCGGTGACCCTCCTGGCCCAAGAGTTAAGCAGTCTTGCTTTGCGATATCTATTACCGGTACTGTTTAGGCGCTGCGGATAGGAACGGGAAAATGGATGGGGATAATTGATGGGGATTGCTTCCCCCAAAACAAAACAAAAAATGACACTTGCTTCTTTCTACCTATTCTGATTTAATTATTTCAAGCCTTGGAAAGAGACGGGACCCTCTCTTCCCCCATCTGCGATTATCTTTAAGCACCTATTTCCACCCTTCTGGCCCTGCAACCTATGGAATGATGCTATTGCGAGCCGGAAGTCTCTCTCTGAAACTCTAAAGACCGTATCCCCCTTTTTCTGTTCTCTGCGCTCTTGGGAGACCGGCGGGGAAGGAGAGGGCGGAGCTGAACAGGTGAAACCCGCCCCTCCCGCCCGTCAGAGCGAGATCCTCGGTCTCCGATTGGCCGGTGTCCGTAAGCGTCGCGGCCAATGAGGAAAGGCGCTGCTTTGGCGCCTTCCTTGAAGCGGGTCTTTCTTCTCGCGCGCGGCCGCCATTGTTGCTTCGCGGCCGGTCATGTTCCTGACAGACTTTCGGAAGGAGTTTTACGAGGTGGTCGTCAGCCAGGTGAGGGGGCTAGGAGCCTCTCGGGGGTCAGGAGGAGGAGGAGGAGGAGGAGGAGGAGGCTGAGGAGCATGGAGCTTGTCATCCTTCGGCCCCACCCCTCAAGGGGTCTACCCGATCTGGCTGTTGTGCAAGCAGACACTGCTGAGGGGGAGGGCGGAGGGAAAAGGAACGGAATGGAGTTGGGCCCGGACAGCAGAAGCTGAGGGCTTTCCCCTTTCCATGCTGAAAGAGCCGGGAGTCGTGGCTGGGGAGGATGGGCGTTGTAGTCCAGCATGGGTATTGTAGTCCAGCCCAGCTCGGGTGTTGTAGTCCACCTTGGTGCCAACGGACTGGCTTGCGACAGGGTTGGGAGGAGGCAGATGGACGTGGGCCTAGCCCAGGGATTTGTTTGGGGGGGAAGGAGGGGGGGTGGCTGGGGAGGATGGGCCTTGCACTCCACCATTACAAAAAAGGCTTTGCCTCAGCGGGCTGATCTGCTGGGGCTTGTGGGATCGGCCTCCTCCCAGGGTTGTGGAGCTGGACCTGGTCTGTGTGTGTGTGTGTGTGTTTGTGTGTGTGTGTTTCCCTTTCAAGGTTTTTGGGACTGATGGCTGGGGAGGATGGGTATTGTATTCCACCATGTAAAGGCTTTGCATCTGGGGGCTTATCTGGGGGGGGCTGTTGAACAGGCCTCTGCCAGGGTTGTGGAGCTGGACCTGGTGTGTGTGTGTTTGTGTGTTTCCCTTTCAAGGTTTTTGGGACTGATGGCTGGGGAGGATGGGTATTGTATTCCACCATGTAAAGGCTTTGCATCTGGGGGCTTATCTGGGGGGGGGCTGTTGAACAGGCCTCCTCTGCCAGAGTTGTGGAGCTGGGCCTGGTGTGTGTGTGTGTGTGTGTGTTTGTGTGTTACCCTTTCAGGGTTTGGGGGACTGATGGGGAGGATGGGTATTGCATTCCACCATGTAAAGGCTTTGCACCTCTGCCAGGGTTGTGGAGCTGCGCCTGGTGTGTGTGTGTGTGTTTCCCTTTCAGGGTTTTTAGGGTCTGGTGGCTGGGGAGGATAGACATTGTAGTGCCTTGGGGTTAGTTAGAGCATGGCCAAGGAGATCCCAATGGATGAGAGCAAGCTCTGAAATGGGGGGAAACATTTCAGAACTGGCTTTGTGGAAATAAGCAAATAAGCCCCTGAAATTGAGAAGGTGAAGGTGAAATTGACCAGACTGGAGATGGATTAAGGGAGCTGCTGCTCCTAACTAGGAAAGAGAGAAAAACAACCTGGTAGTTGCTAACTGTTATATTTTCTTATAGCGGGTGCTGCTTCTGGTGGCTTCAGACATAGATGCATTATGTGCTTGTAAAATCCTCCAGGTAAGTCTGCCCTTCAAGTATTTTGAGTGTACAAGTGACAAAATATTGTGCAATGGGGTAAAAGAACTGTAAATAAGCACGCAATGAATATTTCCAAATAAATGAATGTACTGTTACGGTAGTATCCTTCTTGCCAGGCAATCAGGGACAATGGCCCAAGGGTGAGGTAAATGAGGGAGTTCATCTTATTTTCTTAAAAATGCATTACTTTCAGTTACAATTACCTCCAAATATATACCAGATCTTTCCTATAGTAAATGCTGTCAGGATGCTCTTCTAATGATAAATGAATTAGTATGCAATTACTATAGAGTCATTAGATATAAGTTGGATGGTAAATAAAATTTATAAATATAGATAAAATATTTATAGAAATAACTTTACAGAACGAGAAAAAAAATCTTCCTTGCATGATTATGATGATTTCCATGATAAAATGCCAATTTCCTTCCAGCCTGTGAATCATTTGTTATCTTAAATACAGTAAAAACACAAAATTAGAGTGTTAAACAACATGAGCAATTAACAAAGCTCTACAGTTCTAGCTTGTTTGTCTTTAAATATAATTGATATATATACAGTTGCTCAAAAAACTTGCTTGGATGCTGGCTATTGCTGTACTCAGTTAAGTGAAGGGACAGTATTAATCTTTGCTCTTAAATCTAACCTTTGTTTTTCTTCAGGCTTTATTTCAGTGTGATCATGTGCAATATACATTAGTCCCGGTATCTGGATGGCAAGAACTGGAAATAGCATTTCTAGAACATAAGGATCAGGTAAAGAAAAAATAAATAAATGGGACATATATAAAATACAAATAAGGGGGATGGAATGCAGCCTGGCAGGCAGGCAGGCAGGCAGATGAGAGAGATGGATAGAGCAGTTAAGTAGAGATGGATGGATGGATAGGTGGATAG
The DNA here is from genome assembly GCA_034064705.1 of Bothrops alternatus. Taxonomy (NCBI): domain Eukaryota; kingdom Metazoa; phylum Chordata; class Lepidosauria; order Squamata; family Viperidae; genus Bothrops; species Bothrops alternatus. The sequence goes on along the minus strand of JARGCV010000015.1, from coordinate 203,324 downwards.
TCAGATAGATAGATGATAGATAGATAGATAGATAGATAGATAGATAGATAGATAGATAGATAGATAGATAGACAGACAGACAGTCAGATAGACAGATAGACAGACAGACAGACAGACATAGATAGACAGACAGAGATAGACAGACGAGAGATGGATAGAGCAGTTAAGTAGGGATGGATGGATGGAAAGGTGGACAGTCAGATTGATGGATTGATTGATTATACAGCCTTTCATGCAGATTTATTTCCACAACCTACCTGCTTTTATTTACAGTTCAAATACTTTGTGCTCTTAAACTGCGGAGCCAACATTGACCTGCTGGAAATCCTTCAACCCGAAGCCGATACTCTGTTCTTTGTTTGCGATACTCATAGACCTATCAATGTAGTGAACATTTACAATGAGACGCAAGTAAGTTCCCCTTTTTGAGAAAAAAGGTTGATGTCATAAACGAGGCCCAGTTTCCTGGGGTTTGTTCTTGTAATATGCCCTCTGCAGGATGGTGTGCAAGTTCTCCTCGGTGGATCCTGTGCTGTTATCTGAGCAGTTTAATAATGACTGGGGGATGCTGACTTTTTATTATCAGTTACTGGAAATTTACAGTCGTCCTTTGTCTATGTTTTGTTTAGACTCAAGACACTGCTGTCTGGGGATGTTTTTCATAACTACTCCGAGATTCTTTTGATAAAGCTGAAGGAACAATAACAAGCTGCAGTGGGGGGGCTTGATCAGGCCCTATTTTGTAGATAATCTTTTGCAGTTCTATATTAGGGCCTTCATAACCTTTCAGCCACTTCCAAAGCATTGTTTCTATCCATTTTGGTCTAGTGCAGGGGTAGGCCACCTTGGCTCTTTGATGACTCGTGGACTTCAAGTCCCAGAATTCCTGAGCCAGCCTGCCTCAGCTTGGAAACCTCTCCCTTTCCCCTCAGCGTGGCTGGCTCAGGAATTCTGGGAGTTGAAGTCCACGAGTCATCAAAGAGCCAAGGTGGCCTATCCCTGGTCTAGTGGTTAAGGCACTTAACTAGAAAACTAGGAGGCTGTAAATTCTAGTCCTGCCTTGGGCGTGAAAGACAGCTGGGTGACTTTGGGCCAATCACCAGGAGGCTGGGCTTTCTAGTCCCACCTTATGCATGTGACCTTGGGCCAATCAGGAGGCAATGAGCTCTAGTCTGGCTTAGAGATAAAAACTGGCTGGATAACTGGGACAATCTCTAGCTCTCTCAGCTCATCTCACCTTAAAGCAGCGTTTCTCAACCTTGACAATTTTAAGGCATGTGGGCTTCAACTCCCAGAAATCGACAGCCAGCAATGCTGACTGTGGAATTCTGGGAATTGAAGTCCACATGCCTTAAAATGGTCAAGGTTGAGAAACACTGTGGCTTAAAGGGTTGTTGTAGGGAATATAGGAGGAGGAAGAAGTACAGGCTTCTTCCTCAACTTACGACCACAGTGGAGCCCAAAATTTCCGTTGCTATGTGAGACAATTGTTAAGTGGGTTTCGCCCCACTTTTACAACTTTCCTTGTCACAGTTGTTAAGTCAATTACTGCAGTGATTAAATGAACCTGGCTTCCCCATTGCTGGTCACAAATGGGGATCACATAACCAGCCATGGTCATAAATATGAACCACCTGCCAAGTGTCTACGTTTTGATCACGTGACCACGGGGATTGCTGCAAAGATTGTAACAAAAACCATCACAAGTCACTTTTTTTCCCCAGTGCCGTTGTGACTTTGAACGGTCATTAAACGAACTGGTAAGTCGAGTAACTATCTGTATTAGATAAGTCGAGTAACTAGCTGTATTAGTAACTACCTGTATTAGGTATGTTCGCCACCTTCAAGTGATTAAAAAAAATCTAAAGGTGGGTTTAAAAAACATCAGCAAGCGGTTTACCGATGTACATGACAGTCATGCAGTTGGAGGGAAGGTGGAGATGAAATGTTGTAGTGCAAGTTTTAAATTTAGCATAATGTAAAATATTTTACTGTGTGGTCTAAAATTTTCCATAATCGATGATAAATTCTGCCGGCTTCTTGCGTTTCGCCAAGGTCATTACTGGGATTTACAGTTGTTTTATTTAAATGTTACTAGATCAAACTCCTGGTCAAGCAAGAGGACGACCTTGAGATTCCTGCCTATGATGATATTTTCAGGGAGGAAGAGGAGGGTTCTGGGAATGAAAGTGATGGATCAGAGCCTGCAGGAAAACGGAGACGCTTTGAAGAGGTGAGCTTTGAGCCAATTAAAATAAAATGGCATTTTAAAGGAAAGTCATATTTATAAATAGAGTAAGGTAGTTTAACAGGGACTGTATTAAGTAAAAGATGTATCAAAATATACAAGTCTCTTTCAGGGAGTAAAAGTTATTGTTGGAAAACATTTGCTCCTTTGTTTTGGTTCGTGGCTCTCTTATCATTTGAAACTAACTCAAATTGTAATGCTTTCTTTTTAAGGAATGTGGGGATTTTTAAAGTTAAAAGATGTTTCATTGTCAAATGTTACACTGTTGTCAATTGTAACATTGAATCGATTATTTTTAGGGTATTTTGCCTAGCATTGATCTAAACCAAGGCAACAGCTAAGGATTCCAATAACATTTTGAAAGTATTTCAGTCTAGAATCTTTTCAGAATATTTACATTCAGGTTTGTTTCTTTCCAAAATTAAAGCAAATCATAAACTTTGGATTTTTTTTTACTATGCTAACTTCAACAGTTCTAGGGATGTTTTGTGTACCTTTCATATTCATAAAATAATATTTCTGGATTCTGCTTTGCTATCTATTTTCAGTTCAGTCCAGAATGCCCCAATCAGTTTTAGATTGGACCTCATGTTAGTACAGTTACATTTATTTATTATTTATTTATTTATTTATTTATTTTACGATTTTTATACCGCCCCCTCCCGAAGGACTCGGGGCGGTGTACAGCCCAATTAAAAACGACAACATACAAAAATTAAAATTATTAAAAATAAATTAAATAATTTGGCCCAATCATTTAAAAACCCAATACATAATCTAAAAACTCAATCCCCTAAAAACAATTATGGCCATTGTTGGAATCGGAGGTACTATCCCAGGCCGGCTTGTCGGAATAAATATGTTTTTAATTCTCGACGGAAGGAATGCAATTCCGTCATCGTACGGAGTTCGGGGGGGAGCTCGTTCCAAAGCGTTGGAGCTCCCACAGAGAAGGCCCTCCCCCTGGGGGTCGCCAGCCGACATTGTCTGGCCGACGGCACCCTGAAGAGACCCACTCTGTGGGAGCGTACCGGACGGCGGGAGGTATTTGCTGGCAGAAGGCGGTCCTGTAAATATCCGGGTCCGATGCCATGGAGCGTTTTAAAGATGGTCACTAACACCTTGAAACGCACCCGGAAGGCCACCGGCAGCTAGTGCAGCTCGCGCAGGAGCGATGTTACATGGGAGCGCCATGACGCTCCGGTCACTACCCGCGCGGCCGCATTCTGGGCCAGCTGAAGCCTCCGGGTGCACCTCAAGGGGAGCCCCATGTAGAGAGCATTACAGTAGTCCAGCCTGGAAGTGACGAAGGCATGAGTAACTGTGCATAGCGAGTCCCGGTCTAGGAAGGGACGCAACTGGCGTACCAGGCGAACCTGATAGAACATCCTCCCGGCCACGGCCATCAAATGGTCATCTAAAGACAGCCGTGAATCCAGGAGGATTCCCAAATTGCGAGACCTTTCCGCGGGGGCCACTGTTTCGCCCCCAACGGACAACGAAGGAATCAGTTGACTAAACCGGGACGACGGTAGCCACAGCCATTCGGTCTTGGAAGGGTTGAACTTGAGTCCGTTCTTCCCCATCCAAACCCGCACGGCCTCCAGGCACTGGGTCAGCACGGCAAGAGCATCATTGGGGTGGTTCGGCGTGGAAATGTACAGCTGAGTATCTCACCCAGCGGTTTTACATAAATGTTGAACAGTAGGGGCGAGAGGACCGATCCCTGAGGTACCCCACATACGAGTGGTCTCGGGGTCGACCTCTGGCCCCCTGTCAAAACAGACTGCATCCGGCCGGAGAGGAAGGAGGAGAACCACCGCAGAACAGTGCCCCCTATACCTAACCCCTCCAACCGTTGCAGCATGATACCATGATCGATGGTATCAAAAGCTGCTGAGAGGTCCAATAGCACCAGAGCAGAGGAACAACCTCTGTCCCGGGCCCGCCAGAGGTCATCCACCAACGCGACCAATGCTGTTTCCGTGCTGTAACCCGGCCTGAAGCCCGACTGGTGTGGATCCAGGTATAACGATTCCTCCAGGTGTCGCGGGAACTGTCGGGCAACCACGCTCTCAACAACCTTCGCAAGAAAGCGAAGGTTGGAGACAGGACGATAATTTGGTAAAACAGCTGGATCCAGGGTAGGCTTCTTAAGGAGGGGCCTCACTACCGCCTCTTTCAAGGCGGCAGGGAAGACACCCTCACTCAAAGAAGCATTAATAATTGCCTGGAACCAGCCTCGTACCACCTCCCGGGATGCCAACACCAACCAGGAGGGGCAAGGGTCCAATGAACAAGTGGTCGCCCTAAATCCCCCGAGCATCCTGTCCACGTCCTCGGGAGTCACGGGGTCAAACTCAGCCCAGATAGCAGTCTCAAGACCAGACTCCGTGTCTCCCACCGGACATACCCAGTTGAAATCAAAGCCTTCCCGTATCTGAGCGATTTTATCATGCAGATATTTTCCAAAATCCTCAGCTCTACCCTCTAAGGGGTCTCCTCTCACCTCCTGATGAAGGAGGGAGCGGGTCACCCTAAACAAGGAGGCTGGGCGGTTGTCTGATGATGCGATAAGAGCAGTGAGGTAAGAACACTTCTCTGCTTTTATTACATTAACATACACATCAAAATTAAGCCAGGTTTAAATACAAAATTTGGACCTAAACGTGGGGTTCACTGGTGGAGGTTATACAAGGTACAGGCAGTTCTTGACTTACGGCCACAAGTGGAACCAGAACTTTTGTTTCTAAGTAAGACAGTTGTTAAATGAGCCATGCCCACTTTTATTACCTTTGGCCATGGTGAAAGGTTGCAAATGGCGATCCTATGACCTTGGGATGCTGCGACCAATGGTAAATACATGCCGGTTGCCAAGTGGCTGAATTTTGATCATGTAACCAAGGGAAGCCATTTGTAAGCCAGTTTTTCAGTGCCCTTGCAACTCTGAACGGTTGTAAGTTGAGGGTTACCCGTACATCCTACTCCTAAAATGTACTTTTGCCACTTTGTCTATTTGAGCAAATCATATTTCAAATCAACTGATAAATCAGTCAAGACAAAAACGGTTGCAGGAATTGGGTATAGCCAGTCTAGAGAAAAGAAGAACTAAGGGGGACATGACAGCAGGATTCCAGTATTTGAGAGGCTGCCACAAGGAGGAGGGGGTCAATTTATTTTCCAAGGCACAAGAAACAACGGATGGAAACTAATCAAGGAGAGAAGCAATCTTGGAATTAAAAGAGAAACTTCCCGACAGTGAGAACAATTAGTCAGTGGAAGGGCTTCCCTCCAGATGTTGTGGGTGCTCCATCGCTGGAGGTTTTAAAGAAAAGACTGGACAGCCATTAGTCTGAAATGGAATAGGGTCTCCTGCTTGAGCAGAGGGTTGGATAGATGACCCCCAAGGTCCCTTCCAGCTCTATTCTGATTGACTGATCATTGTTTATCCTAATCTCGGCCTAGGAAGTGGTAGAAAGAACAATGAAAAGACGCGAAAGAAGAGAGTGGGAGGCACGCAGGTATGTGGCCCAAGCTATCTGCTTACTGGGTATTTCAATTTATGATCGTAGCAAGAAAAAAACTTGTTGATTTTTTTCCCCTCCCTTTTTATTTAGGCAAGAAATTCTTTTTGACTACGAGCAGTACGAATATCACGGGACATCAGTACGTATTGAATCTCATCTTCACAGTCTGATTCATTCCTTTTTTTTAAGTGAAAGGGATTACTGCATGTCTTAATTTCTAGAAAGCTAACTTAAAGGTTTTACGCTACCTTCGGTGGAAATCCACCTGGTCTTTGAACGGCTGCTGTACAGGTAGTCCTCAACCTGCTGTACAGATAGTCCTCAACAAAGAAGACTGAGAGGAGACATGATAGCTGTCTACAAATACCTGAAGGGCTGTCACAGTGCAGAGGGATCAGCCCTGTTCTCACTTGCTCAAGGAAGGACTAGAAACAATGGGATGAAACTGCAGGGGAAAAGATTCAGATTAGATGTTAGAAAAACATTTCTAACAGTAAGGGTGATCGACCAGTGGAACAGGTTGCCACGGGAGGTGGTGAGCTCCCCTTCGATGGCGGTCTTCAAGCAGAGACTGGACGGCCATCTGTCTGGGATGGTTTAGGGAATCCTGCCTCGAGCAGGGGGTTGGACTCGATGACCCGGGAGGTCCCCTCCAACTCTACGATTCTATGATTCTAACTTACAACAGTTCGTTTCGTGACCCTTCAAAGTTACAGCGGCACTGAAAAAGTGACCTGCGGCCGTTTTCCACACTGACGACCGTTGCAGCCTTCCCCCGTGGTCACGGGATCAAAATTCACACGCTTGGCGACTGACTCTTTTATGACGGTCGCCGTGTCCCAGGGCCATGTGACCCTCTTTTGTGACCGTCTGATAAGCAAAGTCAATGGAGGAGCCAGGTTCACTGAACAACTGCTGTTACTAACGTAACAACTGCAGCGATTCACTTAACAACCGTGGCAAGACAGGCCGTAAAATGGAGCAAAATTCACTTAACAACTGTCTCACTTAGAGTCATAAATTTTGATCACTTGACCATGTGGATGCTGCAGTTGTTGTAAGTGTGAAGAACGGTCATAAGCCCCGTTTTTCAGCACCGCTGTAACTTGGAGCGGTCACTAAGCGAACTGTTGCAAGTCGAGGACTACCTGTATCCCTGAAAACAGAGAGAAAAGAATGTGACATGTAATTTTGAATCTGTGTTAGTAAGAAGAAGGCTATTGAGTGATGAATTAACATATTGTTTATGGTAATTAACTATATCTATTATGGTTAGTTAAATACATGTGCCCAGACATTATGCTGTTTGCTAAATATTGAAAATGTTATTTGGAAAATAACCCTAACCCTAATCCGACACCACCTTATCCCTAACCCTATAAAAACTAATACAATCTATACAAAAAATAAAAAAAACAAATGATTGACATTTCATGAGACTTTGTGGAAAATAAATCTCTTACAAGGAAAAAAAGGGATTTGCTTTCTTTTTTAAAAAAAAAATATTTTATTAGTTTTATAATTATAAATATAAACAAAAATCAAATTAAATACAACTCAACTGAATACAATCATTTGCAACTTTTTCCAACACAAAACAAAGCATAAAAACTTAACTAAGATAATTAAAATAAGTATGGGTATTGCTCGGCAGTGCCCCCTCCACCACATCCCCCTCTTCCTTCCTCCCTAACTCCTACTTCTATCCCCCCACCCTCTCTCCCTCCCCCTCTCTCCACCCTCCTACTACAACCTGCCTACTTCCCTCCAATCCTTCACTCCTCGATCTCAACCCCCTCCAGATGTGGTTCCGAGGTACTGCCTGAGCAACCCCTCTTTTATCAAAAAGTATATCATTCTTATATAATACCAATATTGCAGTTGAGTACATTATAACACCCCCCCAACCCACCCACCCACCCCCCCTGACTTCCCAAAGTGAATACAGGGTAAAACACAAGAAAACCCACTAAACTAAACCAAATTGTTATGTAAATCCTAATTAAAATTTAACTATATTTTTCAATCCAACATATAAAAATTTAACTATATGCTAAGTACAATTTCTTAGATTGATATTTCCCTTGTATATACTCTATCCATTTTTTCCAGTCCAACATATATTTTTCATTTGAATGATCCTTCAGATATGCAGATATTTTAGCCATTTCTGCCAAATTTATTTTTTGAAAGTTATAAATTTGGGATTTGCTTTCTTGACAGCTTCTTTTTAACGCTGATCCCATCCTCGTTTTCCCCTTTGCAGTCTGCCATGATGATGTTTGATTTGGCCTGGGTCATGTCCAAAGACCTGAACGACATGCTGTGGTAGGTAGTCTTGTTTGCGATATTGCTAATTTGAAGTTCAAAGCTCCTCTCCCTCTTTGCTTGAAAATGGGTTGTTCCACTGAAGAAAAACAACAATAAAGTTGTAAGGGTGTCCTCATAGGCACAATAAGCAATCCTAGCTCCATCGTACTAATAGTCCTTAACTCACAATCACAGCTGGAATGGACCAGAATTGCCATTGCTACACAAAGCTGGTTGTAAAGGGAGTCACATCTGATTTTATGACTTTTTTTTAAAAAAAAACTATGGTTGTTAAATGAATCACTGCAACTCTTAAGTGAATCATAATTGTCTTTAAGCAAATCCAGTTTCCCCGTCGCCTTTCCTTGTTGGAAGCCAGCTGAGAAAGTTGTAAATGGGGATCACATCACCCCATTTTGCCACAACGGTCATAAATACAAGCACCTGGATTTTGATCACGTGACTCGGGATGCTGCAATGGTCCTAAGTGTAAAAACTGGTCATTGGTTTCTCTTTTTCGGTGTCCTGTAACTTCAGACAGTCCCTCAGCGAATGATTATAAGTTGAGGACTAGCATTAATATATCCTCATAGAAATACTTTGCATGCAGGAAGGTTCAGGTTCTGCCCTTAGACTTTTCAAAACACAGAAATTGAAAAATGTGGGAGTGAGTCTTTAGTCAGAATAATAAAATAACTGTATAAAGCAGCGGTTCTCAACCTTTTTCAGGCCGCGACCCCGACCTGCACCGCGCATGCGCGGCGCAATGGCCCGCATCGCGCATGCGCGGTGCTGCCCCCTGCGCCGGCCGAGGGGAAAAGGGGAAAAAATGGCGGACTGCAGTGTTTGGCGACCCCCGTGAAATGGTCGTTTGACCCCAAATGGGGTCGCGACCCACAGGTTGAGAACTGCTGGTATAAAGTAACTGCATGCTCAACTAGACAAGGGAGGCCGTTGATTTGTGGCTATGACCTGGATGTCACTGAACCTATCTGGAAATGGTTTTGACTTCATGAGAAATCCCTTCCTAGACTTTGGCCACTCTATAGGTCGTCCTCAGCTTACGACCACAACTGAGCCCAAAACGCCCGTTGCTAAGTGAGATATTTGTGAAGTGAGTTTGGCCCCATTTTACGACTTTTCTTGCCACCGTTGTTAAGTGAATCACTGCAGTTGATTAGTTAGTAACCCGGTGGTTAAGTGAATCTGGCTTCCCCAATGCTTGTCAGAAGGTCATAAAAAGGGACCACACGGCCCTGGGATGCTGCAGCAGTCATAAGTGTGAACCAGTTGTCAAGCAGCTGAATTTCGATCGCATGATCATGGGGATGTGAAAAACAGTCATAAGTCACTTTTTTTTAGTGCCGTTGTAACTTTGAGTGGTTGCTAAATGAACTGTTGTAAGTCAAGGACTAGCTGTATAGGTAAAAGGCAATATGTACAAGTCTCGATTCTTTTTCTTTCTTTTTTTTTAAGGTGGGCTGTGGTTGGGCTAACGGACCAGTGGATCCAAGACAGAATCACTCAGTAAGTGAAAACTGGATGCCTCCTTTACATCATTTGCTCCTCCCATCCATAAATGTCCTGGTGTTTCTTGAGCCAATAATTTCTTCAGCATGGGACCTAAATCTTTCCCAAATGAACTCTTTTCCTAACATTGTCTCAGAAAACATTTTCACTTCCTGAGCTTCGATGTCGAAAAAGAGGCAAGGCAACTACTCCTCGCCATCAATCAATAACATTTTGCCTTGGTTTTTCTTTAATGGAAGAATGAAGTATGTGACGGACGTCGGGACTCTCCAGCGTCACGTCACTCGGCATAATCATCGCAACAGGGATGAAGACAACTCCCTGTCTATCGACTGCATGAGGATCGCCTTCGAATACGAGTATCCTTCCAAGGGTGATGGAAATTGTTCAGGGCTTCAGCTGCAACTTGACACAAATTGAATTGTCACTGTGAAGTCATTGGCTCAGATCAGTCCTGATGAGGGACCACTTCTCCCAGCCCCAATCCTTGCAGCTTTTGAGTGTGTGAGCTTCTGTCTCTCTGTCCACCTTTTCCCTGGTGTTCCAGTTTCCAAATCTAGTCCTATTTTTTTAAGCAGTATTTGATTGAAGAGTCCCTTGGTTCCATCTTTGATGCTAACCGCGACTTAGAGAGCCAAGGTAACAATAGAATAGAATAAAATAGAATAAAATAAAATATGGAATGAAATAAAATATGGAATGAAATAGAATAGAATAGAATAGAATATCTTTACTGTCATTGTGTAACTCACAACGAAATTAAGTGTTCTTGGTGCTTTTGCTTCCTAAAAAATGAGATGGGGAGAAGGTGCAAATTAGTGCACCACTAATCATACCGTAGAGCAGCAAATGATGAGCAAAAATAGATTGTGGTTCAGAATATTTCAGAGGGAGTCCGGACAAAAAAAATGTTGCAGTGCTTTTCAAAAGGCCTTGAATAATTCTGTGCATTTCTGCTTTAATTTCCACATCAGAAATATTGGGGGTGGGGGGAAGGCCTCAGATTTGTTCATGAGGCTATAATAATTTTAGAAGTATAATATAAAACCTTGGTTAATCTGCATAAGCCAACCTAGTCAACATTTATGGAGAAGAAAATTACAGGTGAAATAAGCATTGCCAGCCCCAATCACACTTATTCCTCTTTATTCTTCTTAATTTTTGATGGCCTTAGTTTGTGCCTTGCTCTTTATCAGCACTGGTCTCTGTACGAAAGTCTACGCAATACTTGTTACACATCTGCCAGCTTCAAGCTTTGGTCTGTTCAAGGCCAGAAGAGACTGCAAGAATTCCTGGCTGACATGGGGTAAGTTAACCAAGAGAGTTGGGAATTGAAAAGGGGGGGGGAAACAACCCAAGTCAGGATAATGGCCATGGATGGTCATTTTGAAGGAATTAAAGAGCATGGGTAGCCTTGTCTGTAATACTGGAGTAGGGGGTCTCCTTGCCAACTTCAAGACTGGTGGACTTCAACTCCTCATGGCTGGCTGAGGAATTCTGGGAGTTGAAGTTCACAAGTCTTGAAGTGGCCAAGTTTGAAGACCCATGTAACCAGAGTTGAACCAACTTATTATTATTATTATTATTTATTAAATTTCTATGCCGCCCTATTCCGGGAACTCAGGGCGGCTTACAGCATAAATAGAAATCCAATATAAAAAACTACATAATACATATATAAAAAATACATATATAAAAAAGAGAACCCCTAAATTAAGAAACCATCCAGCAAATATACACACAAACATACACTGGCTAGGGGCAAGATGTCAACCGCCCCAGGCCTGTCGGCAGAGATGGGTCTTCAATAATTTGCGAAAGGCGGAGAGGGTGGGGGCGATACGGATCTCCAGGGGGAGTTGATTCCAGAGGGCTGGGGCCACAACAGAGAAGGCCCTTCCCCTAGGCCCCGCCAGGTGACACTGTCTGGCTGATGGGACCTGGAGAAGGCCGACTCTGTGGGCCCTAACCGGGTTTCGTGAGGCAGCTTGCTAAGCAAAGTCAGCTTCCTGTTGACTTTGTTGTCTGTTTTTTCCCACAACCTCTTATGTGTAGAAGATTCAAACCCAACATTTCTGGAGCAATTAGGAAGAAAACCCCTGAAATTTTGCAAAACTCCTACCACTGGTCAGTACCGGGACAGTGATTTGAATCTGAGTAAAATAGTTTCCAATATTCAATGAAAGGCACCATTATCAGAAACTAGCCATACTTAGCGGATAAGCAGGGCGAGATTGGCAGTATCTTAGTTCTGTGCATCAGATGTTCCTCCCCACGTACTTAATTCCTTAATTTGTTTTTCTAAGGCTGCCTTTAAAGCAAGTCAAACAGAAATTTCATTCCATGGACATGTCCCTGAAAGAGAATCTTCGGGAAATGATCGAAGAATCTGGAAATAAGTTTGGGTAAGATACCTTTTTTTTTTTTAACGACACAGAATTCTGAACTGATTTTACTCACATGTTTATTTATTTGTAAAATGTGTGGGACATTTTGCCTCATTTTGTATCTCCGGGTGGCGTACAATCATATAAGATAAAAACCATATAAGCTTAAAAGATGCAAACAAGTTAATACAAAAAGCCAAACTCTACGGTTTGTCCGAGTGTGAACATTAAGCTGTTTGAACATTTCCAGTGATTTCCCCTTTATTTTTCAGAATGAAGGATCTGAGAGTGCAGACCTTCAGTGTCCATTTTGGTTTTAAAAATAAATTTTTAGCCAGTGATGTTGTGTACGCCACGGCAGCGTTAATGGAGAACGTGGAAAAGGAAGAGAGCAGAACTGATAATTTTATCAAAGCTTTGGATAGTCTTTCCAGGTAATGTACATTTTCCCCTCTTGTAACCCTAGCATATGCTGAAGAAGCCAGATTAGGAAATGTTGCTATAGGGCGGTATTTCTCAACCCGGGCAAACCTGGATTTCAACTCCCAGAATTCCCCAGCCAAGCAAGCCTGCTGGAGAATTCGCAGATCTTCAAGTTACCACTGAAGGAAAGGGCAAAAGACCCCCTCCTCTAAAATTGGGTATAGAAAATTATTATTTGCAGACATTTGCTAATGCGTGAGAAGGAATGGAAACAGCTTAGCTTAGTAAAATCCTTGCTCAGGGTGGAACAAGGTGATTGTGTGCACAGGAAACTTGAGGTTCACAAGAACAAGGAACAAACCATCATGCTAATATATATATAGATTTTACAGATATATCAAAGGCAATGATTTGAGAGAAGAGGAACTAATTACCGTATGGCATATTGAGTTGAGTAGAGTAGGGTAGAATACCTCAAGTTACCCATCTCTACTGCCACCCATTGATACCAAGAAGTGGTAGATATTATCCAGTTAACAAGCTACCAATATTTGTCACTGATGTGCCTCTGCATTAAGGTGATAGTAAGGAACATTTCCTAAGAATATTATGAATTCCTTTCCTTCTGGGTAAAAGCAATGTCTTCGTTTTGTTTCTCCTTCCAGGGGTAATCTTGACCAGTTGCTTCAAGGACTGGAGCTGGCCAAAAAGCAGCTGTGCGCCATCCAGCAGACCGTGGCCAGCTGCATCTGCACCAATCTTGTCATCAACCAGGGACCGTTCCTGTATTGCTACCTCATGGAGGTGAACATTGCCTTGCTGCACTCCTCTATCTATCTATCTATCATCTATCATCTATTATCATCTATCTACACTCTATTTATCAATCATCTATCCATCATCTATCTATATCTACACTCAATCTATTTACTATCTATCTATACTCTATCTGTCATCTATCCATCATCTATCTTCTCTATCTGTCTATATAATCTATCTATCTATCTATCTATCTATCTATCTACTATCTATCTACACTATTTATCATCTGCCATCTATCTATACCGATACTCAATCTATTTACTATCTATCTACACTTTATTTATCTGTCATCCATCCATCATCTATTTTCTCTGTCTATATAATCTATCTATCTATCTATCTACACTCTATCAATCATCTGTCATCTATCCATCATCTCTATATAATCCATCTACTATCTATCTTTCTATCTATCTATAATCTATCTATCTATCTATCATCTATTATCATCTATCTACACTCTATTTATCAATCATCTATCCATCATCTATCTATATCTACACTCAATCTATTTACTATCTATCTATACTCTATCTGTCATCTATCCATCATCTATCTTCTCTATCTGTCTATATAATCAATCATCTGTCATCTATCCATCATCTATCTTCTCTATCTGTCTATATAATCCATCTACTATCTATCTATCTATTATTTATCATCTATCCATTTTTCTATCCAGCCATCCACTTACCTAGTTATAACTATTTCTTTTCAGGGTACGCCAGATGTGAAACTATTCTCCAGGCCAATATCCTTAGGTCTGCTCACCAAGTGCCTGCTTAGATCCTTTGTTTCTTCTGTAAGTGACCTATTAATTGACAATGCATCCGCCATTAGGGGCTTTATTTTGAAACATGACATTTAAGCCACCTTAACCAAAAAATACCCTGAACCATGCCCAAACTAGATATGACTCACACACCATAAAGCTTGCCTTAAAAATAGCATCAGTGCTTTTCTTAACAAACACACAATGTTTTGAAAAGAGGAATTTTCCTGGAGGTTGCCTAAGGGTCTGGTGAAAAACTAAACATCACATGTTTCCTACTTCATGTTGTTTCTGCAATCCATCCCACTAGTGGCTTAAAATAAAATATGCTCATTAACACACATATATTTATTTATTTATTTGTTTGGGCTTGTATGCCACTCCTCTCCAGAGACTCGGAGCGGCTAACAACATATATATAAACAACAAATTACAATAAAAATCCCAAACAAGAAATATCTAAAAATACAATAAAACACCCACTCAAATTCAACAGTCAACCACAATCATCCCCAGGCCTGCTGGCAAAGATGAGATTTAAGATTTTTCCGGAAGGCCGGGAGAGTTGGAGAAACGCGGACTTCAGGAGGCAGTTGGTTCCAGAGGGCGGGCGCCACAACAGAGAAGGCCCTCCCCCTAGGACCCGCCAGACGACATTGTTTCACTGACGGGACCCGGAGGAGGCCGACCCTGTGCGTTCTCACCGGTCGTAGGGAAGTATGTGGCAGAAGGCGGTCCCATAAGTATCCTGGTCCCATGCCATGAAGGGCTTTATAGGTGATAACCAACACCTTGAATTGGGCTCGGAGACCAATAGGCAACCAATGCAGCATGCGGAGAGTTGGTGAAATGTGGGCACAACGCGGAAGGCCCACAACTGCTCGCGCAGCTGCATTTTGCACTAATTGTAGTCTCTGAACCCTCTTCAAGGGTAGCCCCATGTAGAGAGCGTTGCAGTAGTCGATCCTCGAGGTGACAAGGGCATGTGTGACTTAGGAGAGACTCCCCTCGCCACAGCCGATATATTAACATCCTGCCTGGTTTGGCCCCTAGTTAACTTATTCAGCTCTTTAAAATAAGCGTGGAAAGCAATGAAACAGGAAGAAAAAGGCAGGATGGCTTTTAGTTCTAAATATTACATGTTAGATAGCATTGGGTTCTCGGGTGAAATAATACTGGAAACCTAAAAGTAGCGTCTTGCAAAACGAAATGTGGCAGACTATGTTCAGAGGGGGAGGGGAAATGATGGCATGTGATGATGGCATGAGATGCAACTAGCATGAATCAAATGTATGTTTGATTTCTGTATGTTTGCCCCATTTGTGCAGTTCTATCTACATGTCATTTTGCTGTTGTCATAGTTGTTACAAACACCAGTTGGTATATCTGAATATGGGTAGTTCCTTGATGTACAACCACAATTCAGCCCAAAATTGATGTTGCCAGATGAGAAATTAGTTAAGTGAGTTTTGCCCTACTTTAGAACTTTTCTTGCCACGTTTGTCACGCGGTTGTTAAGTGAATTGGGCTCGCCCCCCCCCCCGCCTTGACTTTGCTTGTCAGAAGTTTGCAGAAGGGGATCACACCACAACTGTTATAAATATGAATCAGTTGTCAATCATCTGAATATAACTCACATGGCCATGGGGATGCTGCAACGGTCGTAAGAGTGAAAAAGGGTCATAAGTCACTTTTTTCCAGTGCTGTCGTAATTTCGAACGGTCACTAAATGAATTGTGAGTTTGAGGACTACCTATGTCATTCTCTGTCCATCATCCGCTATAATCTGGTGCTAACCTTACTTGGATAAGTATTGTGGGTGGCCTCTTTAAAGCCTTTTAATCTTGTCCCAAACTATTTTTATTGTTGGGAGGTATGTCCATCTCCATTTTAAAAGCAAGGGAGATAAAAATCTGAAACTTAGCAGTGCAACAAGCAACGTGTACAGGCTGCGACGGCAATCCATGGAAGCCAAGTCTGTTTAAGATGCTTAAAAGTGGCCTTTTGTTTTATCTGCAATCTTCCTTAGATAGCTTTAATCCTCAAATTAGTCCTTCCTCTGTACTTCAAACAAAACCAGCACCCCAAACCCAGAATTTTAGGATTCTTCTGCCTTTGAGCTTTGTCCAACCAAGACCCCTTTTCTGATATATATATATATATACACTTTTTTTTTTTTAGACCAGAAACAAGCGCTGCAAACTGCTCCCCATGGTTATGGCAGCCCCCATGAATCTCGACCAAGGGACAGTGATCATGGTCGGGACCCCACCTCACACGGAAAGCTCCGACAAGAAAAAGTAAGGGCTTTGCCTGCTGATTCCTTTAGATCAGGAGGGTCTCTTTGATCTCAAATTCTTCAGCTGGGTGGAAGATAGGCCCGTGAGGAGCATCTGTTTCAGCGACCGAATGGAACTTCTGGAATGTTGTGGGATCTAGCGTGGAGAGCAAATAATAAGTGGCGAGCGAGATCAGAAACGTGGGACGTGTAGTTGCAAGTATCTCACCAAGCTGTGTTTCTCTTCCTTTCTTAGCTTTTTTGGGAGAGCCTTTGAAAAAGCTGCCGAAAACACCAGTTCTCGGACTTTACACAACCATTTCGACATGTCTAGTGAGTAAAATTTATTGTGGCTTTGTTGTATAGAGCGCGTAATATTTACCTATATTTTCCCCTGTAGGATGGTACATGAAGCGCATGATGATAAAACTGGAGGCTAACATATGGTGCCTCCCTGTTATTCATCAATCAGTTGCTAAAGGTTTGGCCAGTGTGACTTACTACACATTGCTGGCTATGGACATTCTGGTAGTCCCCAACTTAGGGCCAGAATGGAACCCCAAATTTCTGTTGCTAAGCGAGACAGTTGTTAAGTGAGATTTGCCCCATTTTACGACGTTCCTTGCTGCCGTTGAATCACTGCGCTTGTAAAGTTAGGAATGCATTTATAAAGTGAATCGGGCTTCCCCATTGACTTTGCTTGTCAGAAAGTCACAGAAGTGGATCACATGATGCCGGGACACTGCGACCATCATAAATACGGCCCACTTGCCACGCGTCTGAATTGTGACTGTGGGGGTGCTACTACGGTCGTAAGTGTGAAACCTGGTCACAAGTCTCTTTTTTTCTTCTTAAAGATAACCAAGTTTCTCTCCCACCACAGTTGTTTAAATATTGTAATTTCTTTTTCTACTGAAAGCTTTCCTGCTTACCTGCATATCAGTTGGTGATCAGAAGACCATCAGTTGCTTAGTGGCAGGCCTGAAAACAAGGCAGCTTAGTGTTGCATCAGGCTAAATGAATTTGCATGAGCTGCTTTAAGTTCTGAATTGATTCTTAAGAACCTAGAGGGGTATTAGGCTGTTGATGATTAAGTCAGAGATCTGAAGTTTCCTTCAAAATATCTATGGAGATTCTCAGTCATCCAGATCATAGTTGTCCCAAAGGCACTTTTTCAAAAAGCTAGTGGACTTTGTTTTTCCTTGAAAACAAGACATTTCCCTTCTCCAAGAAGCTGCTCCGGTTCTGACTGAATGGTGGAGGATGTAATATAAATCCTTCCATCCTCCACATTCCGTCAGAACCGAGGAAGCTTCTTGGATGAGAAGCAAAACGTCTTCAGAGAAAAACAAAGTCAAGTTGCCTTTTGAAAAAAAGCATCTTTGGGACATCCAGGGTTGGGCAACCTTGGCTCTTTTATGACTCATGGACTTCAATTCCCAGAATTCCTGAATCAGCTATGAGTACATGAGTCATAAAAGAGACGAAGTTGCCTTCCTCTGCTCGTGGTAATGGATGATCCCTCTGACATTATTTCCTTTATTATTTTAGTGCACTCGTGATAATGGATGATCCCTCTGACATTATTTCCTTTATTATTTTAGTCCTTGAATTGAAAATGGAAGACAGGAGCAAATTTCTCGATGCCCTGATTGCTCTTTTATCCTAATGGTAAGCTGTTGAAGAATGTTGGTTATTTCCCCCCCACTACGGGAAATTTTTAGAACCACTTACCATGTTTCACGTTATGGCATTGGCTAGATTTGGAAAGATATTCTCTTCTTGGTAGAAGGGAGCCAAGGCCTTACCATCCGTGTGTTTTATTTTGTATATATAAATCTGTAAATACTTTGTGTCTACCAGAACTTTGTCTAGATTTTATCTAAGCCTGTTTTAAAACACTTTAAGAGTTTTAAAAGTGTATCCAGTGCCAGTTTGTGCTTGGAAAATTGTAATCAAATAAATTTTTAAATTTTATATCTTGTTTGATGGAGGACCCTTTCTTACCTAATGTACAATAACATCATATCATTATCAACACATTAAAAATACGTAGGAAAAGTTTGCTTTTAATGTGGCTTCTACACGTATTGGTATTTGTTGAAACACATGATAAAGCACTAAATATTTCATTACTCAACTGGCTGGGCTCACTTATTTTTAAAATGTATCTATAACTCAGCATTTCCTTGCTTGTTAAATCATGGTTTTCAACCAAATTTAATGTGTGAGCTCAGCTAGTTGGATTATATTGACCAAATCATGGTTTTCGTGAGTGCAAACCACTTTCATGAGTGTTTGATTAACTACATTGGCTTATTACTATTCTTATCGTTGGTTTATGGAATTCACTTCCAGAAGGGGTCGTGACAGCTGTCAGCCTTGACAGCTTCAAGGCAGGGTCAGACAGATTCATGGAGGCCAAGTGTATCGGTGGTTATTAAAACGGATGTCCATGTGCCGCCTCTATGTTGGTTGAGGCAGGCAGGATTCCCTTGAGTCCCATTTGTTGGGAGTCAAGGGAAAGGGAGGGTTTTGCCTTCTCTTTCTGCTCAAGATCCCCATGTACAATTGGTGGGCCACTGTGGGACACAGAATGCTGGACTCGATGGGCTTTGGCCTGATTCAGCAGGGCTCTTCTTATGTTCTTATGTTCTTATCACTTCCTTTTTTGCAGTTTAAGAATCTAGCTGGACTTGAAGTGATAACAGACGATTTTCACAGAAAGAGTTTGCACCACATGCCAAGTTCCAAACTTGGGCATCCGTTTGGTCTAGTACAGGGCTCTCCGAACTTGGCAACTTTAAGACTTGTGGACTTCAACTCCCAGAATTCCTCAGCCAGCCATGGAGACCCCTCGTCTATATAATATGCAAACTCAACCAGGTATTGTACAGCTGATGCTCCCTTACCAGCTGCAATTGGGACCAGCATCTAAGTGGTGTGGTCATTTAGCTCGATGTCACATCACCATGCTGACTTACAGCACCAGTTCCGGCTGCAGTTGTTAAGCAAATCACCAAATCACCAAGGGTTGTTAAACATGACGTCATACAACTGCAACTTATGACATCCTTCTGGTTTCCCCATTGGCGGAAACCGACTGAAGTTTGCAAACAGCGATCATAAGATTGTGGGGCTCTGCAACTATCCCAAATGCACACCAGTTACCAATGAACTGTGGTCATGCATTGTTATTGTGGGAACATTGTGATGGCCACCACTTGAGGAGTGGTCATCAGTTTCTTTTTTCAGCACTGTTGTAACTCTGAATGGTCACTGAACAGTAGCTGAGGGCTACCTGTGTATGATTTCTGTCAATCTCCAGCCAGCTGGCTGAGGAATTCTGGGAGTTGAAGTCCTACCATCTTCAAATTGCCATGGTTGACAAACACCACACTAGAGCGTTGTACCTTTTTATCACAACAAAGCAACACTGATACCTACCTTCTAGAAATCTCAAAGACATGGATGATTAAAAACAGATATTTCAGGACCTTGGACAGAGCTCAGAGAATCAATTGAATGGGTGAAGCTCCTTTCTTCCGGAAGATTAATTTTTTCCTGACCATCCCTTTCCAGGCCCACCTTTTTTGTAACTTTCTCCACCTTTACTAATTCAAGGTGGCGAACATACCTAATATTCTTTCTTCCTGTTTTCCCCACAACAACAAACCTGTGGGGTAGGTTGGGCTGAGAGAGAGATTGGCCCAAAGTCACTCACATGTTTTTCTTGCCTAAGGCGGGACTAGAACTCACCGTCTCCTGGTGATTGGCCCAAAGTCCCCCAGCTGGCTTTCTTGCCTAAGGCAGAACTAGAACTCACTGTCTCCTGGTGACTGGCCCAAAGTCAACCAGCTGGCTTCCAAGACGGAACTAGAACTCACCATCTTCTGGTGACTGACCTAAAGTTACCCAGCTGCTTTCCTGGCTAAGATGGAACTAGAACTCACTGTCTCCTGGTGACTGCCCCAAAGTCAACCAGCTGGCTTTCAAGACGGAACTAGAACTCACTGTCTCCTGGTGACTGGCCTAAAGTTACCCAGCTGCTTTCCTGGCTAAGATGGAACTAGAACTCACCGTCTCCTGGTGACTGGCCCAAAGTCACCCAGCTGGCTTTCAAGACGGAACTAGAACTCACCGTCTCCTGGTGACTGGCCTAAAGTTACCCAGCTGCTTTCCTGGCTAAGATGGAACTAGAACTCACCGTCTCCTGATGACTGCCCCAAAGTCAACCAGCTGGCTTTCAAGACAGAACTAGAACTCACCGTCTCCTGGTGACTGGCCTAAAGTTACCCAGCTGCTTTCACGCCTAAGGTGGAACTAGAACTCACCGTCTCCTGGTTTTTAGACCAGCACCTTAGATACTACACCAAACCATATAGCCATCCGAAAAAAAGGAAGTTTTATGATCTTTCTTTCGTTGGTCACACATATTATTGGTATGAATCTTTTTTGTAACTTCCCTCACGTTCCTCTTTACCATAGTTAGTGCAATAATCTGTTTCTTTTCATTGATGGATTTCTTGTTTCTTTTCTTGTAATAATGCTGCTGCAAATGCTTCTTGCTTCCTCATTCATTTCGTACCCGATAAAGACCCTTGCAGGAAGAGCCATTATCGCTGTTACAAATCCTTGGTTCAGTACCTCTTCTTCTTTGCTTTTTCTTTCTAAGTTTCCTCAGACAAGAATACTTTGTAGTATGTCAATGATTCATCCTCAACTACCAACAGACCATCTTATCAGAGGCCCCGTGGGCCAATTATGAAGGATTTCTGGCTTCTTCTATCCAAGCTAAATAATCAAGCTTGACCTGCCTTGTAATTACGACGGCAGTGTTTACGGTTGCTTTATAGACCGTCAGAGCCGCCAGCTCCAATGCCATGATTTGCAGCAGGAATCGCCGTCCTTTGTCTGTGGACCTCAAGTCCTGCTCTGCAGAATTCTCTTTGTAGTAAATAACAGGGTCTCTGTAGTACGTGTGGAATTGCAAAAGCTAAAAGGAAGGAGAAGTCCCTTTCCCCTTTTGGCGTTCAAAACTTGTATTCGTTTATCAAAATATACGTACATTATCAATGTTAGAAGCGAGTGGAGTTTGCGGAGTGGAGAAGGGGAACTGTGGGGCCTTGGTGCTCTCTTGAGTTTGGTTGTTTCCTTCCAGATGTTTCGTTACCCAGCTAGGTAAACATCATCAGTGTTAGAAGGGAGTGGAGTTTGCTGTCTCTTACCATACTGTGAATGTTGGTGGGAGTTTTCTTGATGCTTCCTTCATTGGGCTGGTGTTGACTGTCTGAGCTAGTAGTTCCTTAATTAGGGTATTGTTTGATTCTTTTACATTAAATGTTCAGATTTTTTTTTAAAAAATCCCTTTCTTTGGCTGCCTTTCAAAACACCAGGGGTACAGGGTGGAGCCTCCCAAGCCCGGTGCAAACACGAAAACTTCCAGACGTTCTAGAAAGACGCATTATGCCAACAGGAAACATTACGAAGCATTAAGCACACCAAGAACAATGTAAATCAGGCAGGGTGGGAGAACCCTTTCCTTAATGGCAAACCGAAGGCCGCTCATTTGCCAGCGTTTCGCCTCCCTAATCACCGTTTGCAATTTGGCCCAAGGAAAGAAGTGAGGCAAAGATTAACGGTCAGGAACGCTGAGGCTTTTGTTAAAGACCGGATTGAGAAGCAGGGTGGGAGACAGGTTTATGCAGAAGCAAGGAACGTCTGCCTCATCGTTGTTCACTGGCCATGCGAAGAACTTTTAATGGTATCTAATAAAAATCCTTCGTTCTAAAAGCGTCCCTTTTCCTGCGCTCACTTGCCAAAGTTTCAGGAAAGTTCTTTGCGGGAGAAGTCGTTGGAAACCACAGGATGGAGGATTCTGTTACAGTCTACATTTCCACAGGAGGTTTTTTTTAAACATTTTTTATTAATAGATATATATTTGCACATGCAAACCAGGAAAAAAATTCAAGTTAACTGCTATTCAGCTTATTACAATCAATTTAAATTTGTAAACATTCTTCACTCCGTAAATCATTGGGGTCGAGTGCCGACACCGACAGGGCCAGAATGAAAAGGTATGAGAACAAAGTCCAAGGCAGACACTGACATGTTTTTGGTTTCTCTCCTCCAACTGGTTAAGGCACCTTGTTAGAAGCCAGAAGATGGTTGAGTTGTAGTCAGTGGTGGGTTTCAAATAGGGGAACAACCGGTTCTCTTGTGTGGATGCCACTTCCGGAAGTCCATTCTGGGCCTGGGCAACAAAAAATTAGCTACCGTTTCTGCCGAAGTGGTGCGAACCGGCTGAATCCCACCACTGGTTATAGTCCCACTTTAGGCATGAAAGTTGACATGGTGACTTTGCAGAATTACTAGGAGACAGTGAGTTCTAGTCCTGCCTTAGGCATGAAACTCAACTGGGTGACTTTGGGCCAGTCCCTCTCTCTCAATTCAACCTACCTCACAAGGTACCAGGCTAGAAAGCAGGAAACCATGAGTTCAAGTCCCACCTTAGGCATGAAAGCCAACTGGGTGACTTCTGGCCAATCACCAGGAGATGGTGAGTTCTAGTTCCATCTTAGGCATGAAAGCAGCTGGGTGACTTTGATCCAAACACCAGGAGACTGAGTTCTAGACCCACCTTAGGTATGAAAACCAACTGGGTGACTTTAGGCCAATCACCAGGAGATGGTGAGTTCTAGTCCTGCCTTAGGCATGAAACCCAACTGGGTGACTTTGGGCCAGCCTCTCTCTCTCCATTCAACCTACCTCAAGGGTTGTAGTTGTTGGGAAAACAGGAAGAGGAAAGTATTAGGTATGTTCACCACCTTGAATTTTAGACACATCATAAAACAAACCCAAGATTTTTTTCCCCCTCTGATAGCTTTTAATGCTTTAGACATGAATGTCCAAAATAAATGCTGTTTCACGCAATATGCCACATACTTCTCTACGACCGGTGAGAGCGCACAGGGTTTTATTTATTTTATTTATTTATTAAATTTCTATACCGCCCCTCTCCCGTAGGACTCGGGGCGGTTTACAACCCAATAAAAACATATGATAACAATAAATATTTAAAAATAAATTAAATTAATACAAGGCTGTTACTAAAAACCTGTTAAAAACCCAATTCTAAAACCCGAACAGCCTTGTTTAAAAATTTAAAACCCGAGGAGATCTAGGCCAGGCCGGCTTGATTGAAGAGATGAGTCTTCAATTCTCTTCTGAAGAGGGTTGGTCTCCTCCGGGTCCCGTCGTTTGGCAGGCCCTAGGGGAGGGCCTTCTCTGTTGTGGCGCCCACCCTCTGGAACCAACTGCCTCTTGAAGTCCGCGTTTCTCCGACTCTCCTGGCCTTCCAGAAAAATTTAAAAACTCATCTTGCTGGCAGGCCTGGGGATGACTGTGGTTGATTGTTGAATTGAATGTGTGTTCTTTTTTTATTGATTTTTTTTAAGATATATTTGTTTGGGTTTTTTATGGTACTTCA
The DNA here is from genome assembly GCA_034064705.1 of Bothrops alternatus. Lineage (NCBI taxonomy): Eukaryota > Metazoa > Chordata > Lepidosauria > Squamata > Viperidae > Bothrops > Bothrops alternatus. The sequence goes on along the minus strand of JARGCV010000015.1, from coordinate 179,538 downwards.
CTGTTATATATATGTTGTTAGCCGCTCCGAGTCCCTTGGAGAGGAGCGGCATACAAACCCAAATAAAATAAAATAAATAAATAAAAATAAATATGCTAAGCCATACATCTTCATGTGGTGGGATTCAGAGAACAAAATGTTGTGCTCTAGGTAGATGCCTCAATGGAACCCATGACTATTCCTTCCAGTTTGGAACCCTTGTTTAATAACAAGCCAAGATTATTTTTTAATAGGTTGATTTTAAGTCGTTACAGTGAGTGGATTAGTCATTGGATTGCACCAGCCTAGGTAAGTAGGATAATTCAGGAAATTACGGCTCAGTTAAAATCATGGGTAGCGTATTATGTAACCTCTGCTCCCTGGAGTCCTTTCCACAGCATGAATAGAGAGAAATTCATCGCCCTGTTTCTTTAGATTAGACACCAAGATGAATATCTTTCTGGACCTGTAAGCGGTTAGGCATTTCCTGCAAAATGGCTGCCTTCATTTTGCACCCCGAGCAGGCAAATCGGGAGGTTTTCCAGCCGAGATGACTGGAAGAAGAAGAATGTTTGAAACGCTTCAGTGCCATAGGCCCCCCCTCCACATTTTTTTTTTCCTTTTTGCTTGCAGGATGTGGTCTTTTCTCAAGAATTCAGACCTCTTGGCAGGACTCTGACATGCTCTGACAGATTAGGTAGGAAAGTACTTGCTTTTTCTAGCTAAGAAAAAAGGATATTTTTTTTAATGATTGCTTTGCAAAAATGGGAAAGGGTTGAAAAAACATTCTGTGCAGTAGGGCTCTCCCAAACCGTGGCCACTTTTAGACTTGTGAACTTCAACACCCAGAAATTCCCCAGCGAGCCATGCTTTTCTAGTCTATAGGGTCCCTTCCTATAAAGGACAGCTTATCTATCCCATGATGTGATACTAGTCTCCCTTCTCATGATTTCTTTTGAAACCACGATTATGTTTTCATTTTCATTTAATTACTATTTAATCTGAGCAACCCAAACCCCGAAGCAATATAAAAACCACTGTATGATAAATACGTAACTGGAAAAAACTGCCCAGTCGAAGATTTTAGACACTCGATCGCCGAAAAACAGCAGAGAAATAAAATGATTGCCTTCCACTTTGTGTTTCAAGCTGGCACTTCTCAAAAGACTATAAAAGCTTAAAGGTGACATTCTTGGGGAGGGTACAGATTTCAGCTGGTAGTCAAGGGGGAATTGTGGACTTCACCACAAATGTCCATTTCTGAGAAACGTGTGTGTCTTTTGTTTGTAGCTTAAAGGGCTGTCTTTGCATTGTTCTCTCTCTTTTGCTGTCAGGCGGGTTTTCAAGATCTGGTCATAAATCAGAAACAGGAACAGATAGCCCTCTTGCTTAAAGTAAGTTGATACTAGTTTGTTGTGAGAATGCAGCCCGATTTGGAAGAACAAAAGCCGAAGTCTTTCAGGGGGCCAGAAGTTGCCCGTGAACCAAATTTCAAAAAAGTTGGTTAAGCCAGGCCAAGGAACTAGCCACTTCTAAGACAAAGAGCTACCTTTGATTTAGTATGTGTGTCTGCGTATTACCTCCCCACCCCCTCATCTGGGCCTAGTGTTGACACTGCTGCTCTGTTTCCCTCTTAACAATGGCTTATTGCATCCGCTTTTGCAGGGTTCCTGCTTAAATTCAGCTAAACCTGGGTGTGCAGACCCTCTCATGTGAATTCCCACAGCATCAAGCCTAACCCACACTGTGGCTTGATGCAAACTGGAAACACTTGAGCATTTATGTCTAGGGAGATTCTCAAATCGATGCTTTTTTTTTTTCTCTCCCAAAAAGATCCTGTACTTTTTTTTTTCTTTGAAAACTTTTCACTTCTCATCCAAGAAGCTTCTTTGGGAACTATCTCAGGGGCTCCCCCCAAAAAGAGGGGGGTCAAGCTATTTTCCAAAGCACCTGAAGGCAGGACAAGAAGCAACACATGGAAACTAAATCAAGGAGAGAAGCAACCTAGAACTAAGGAGAAACTTCCTGACCGTTAGAACAATTAACCAGTGGAACAACCTGCCTCCAGAAGTTATGGATACTCCAACACTGGACATTTTTAAGAAGAGACTGGACAGCCACTTGTCCGAAATGGGATAGGGTTTCCTGCCTGTGCAGAGGGTTGGACTAGATGACCTCCAAGGTCCCTTCCAACTTTATTATTATTATTATTATTACTAGGGTGAGAAGTGAAACTTTTTCCAAGAAAAAAACAAGTCCACTTGCCTTCTGGGGGGGGCACTTGCCACTTGAGCCTTTACTCTCCAGGGCTCGCTAGAAGTTTCAGATCAGGCCCTGGTTGAAACCCAACCTTGGATCTTGTGGGACTTTCTGACCTAATCCAGCTGGACTTGTGTGACAGTCTAAATAAAAGTCAATTCAGCAGCAGCAATCTACCCGCTCTCATTTGAAAACTTTCTGAAAGCTGATGGACTGCCAGCTGTAATTCTGTTCAAGCTGAATCTTTTTTTTTTAAAAAAAAGAAAAAATTGGAACAGGATATCTTTTATGTTAGCCAGGAAAACCCTTTGCCCTTTTCTATCAGCTAAATAGCCTATTATGGGGAGAACCATAACAGCCTTTCACTTCCATACAAATAGACCTCGCCTGTTATCTCCAAGCAGAAGGCCAGGACAAAAAAAAAAAAGATAAAAGCCTTGCCAAAAGAGATAAGTGATTCCTCGCCAGATTTCCTGCCATGTTTTCCCGGGAAGGCCAAGATACGGTCTGCTCCAAATGTAGCGTGCTGGAGCCGTTCCTGCCCTCCGTTTTCGGCCCCTTCCTCTTTTAATATTTGTTTGTAGTCTGCTTTTATTCATTTTTTTTTTTTTTACAAATAACTCAAGGCGGCAAACATATCCAACACACCTTCCTCCTCTTATTTTCTCCACGACAACCCCGTGAGGTGGGTTGGGCTGAGAGAGAGAGAGAGGGACCGGCCAAGGTCGCCCAGCTGGTTTTCGTGGCTAAGGTGGAACTAGAACTCCCCGTCTCCTGGTGATTGACCCAAAGGCACCCAACTGGTTTTCATGGCTAAGGCAGGATTGGAACTCACCGTCTCTTGGTGATGGGCCCCAAATCACCAACTGATTTTCATGCCTAAAGCTGGACTAGAACTCCCATTCTCCTGGTGATTGAACCAAAGTCACCCAACTAAGTTTTTAAGAAGACATTGGACAACCATTTTTCTGTAATGGCATAGGGTTTCCTGCCTGTGCAGAGGGTTGGACTAGAAGACCTCCAAGGTCCCTTCCAACTCTGTTTATTCTATTCTACTCTACTCTATTCCATTCCATTCTATTCCATTGTCTATTCTATTCTATTCCTGTTATTCTACTCTACTCTACTCTACTCTACTCTACTCTACTCTACTCTACTCTACTCTACTCTACTCTACTCTACTCCATTCCATTCCATTCCATGCTATTCTGTTCTACTCTACTCTACTCTACTCTACTCTACTCCATTCTATTTTATTCTACTCTACTCTACTCCATTCTATTCTACTCTACTCTATTCTACTCTACTCTACTCTACTCCATTCTATTCTATTCTATTCTATTCCTGTTATTCTATTCTATTCTATTCTACTCCATTCCATTCCATATTCTATTCTATTCTACTCTACTCTACTCTACTCTACTCTACTCTACTCTACTCTACTCTACTCTACTCTACTCTACTCTACTCTACTCCATTCCATTCCATTCCATGCTATTCTGTTCTACTCTACTCTACTCTACTCTACTCCATTCTATTTTATTCTACTCTACTCTACTCCATTCTATTCTACTCTACTCTATTCTACTCTACTCTACTCTACTCTACTCCATTCTATTCTATTCTATTCTATTCCTGTTATTCTATTCTATTCTACTCCATTCCATTCCATATTCTATTCTATTCTATTCTATTCTATTCTATTCTATTCTATTCTAGCTGTTCCATGATTAATTGTTCTAACTATCAGGACATTTCTCCTTATTTCTAGGCTGGTTCTCTCCTTGACTCTTGATTAAAGAATGCTGAGGTCTGAGTATAAACTGTCTATTTCTGTTCTGCAAACACTTCAGGGCATTTCTTCGTAATCACAATATTTCTGTCCCGAAGGCCACAGAATCCAAGCAAAGGATCTTCGGTGCAGGCTTATAATATCCGGCAACCCCATAGTTAGACTCTGCCTGGCCTCTCCAGTTCCTGAGTCAAATCTTTAATTACAAGACAAGGCAAAATTTCAGCCAGCACATGGGGCTGGGGGGGGGGATAAATGGTCCCCATGGCAACTGGGAAGCTTTTGAGGTTGCTTGGCTACCCAACCCTTGTTAGGCCAGTTCCCCCCTTGAAGCGGAGAATGAAGCCTCTGGCAATAAATCAATCCAGGGTTTGCATTATCCCCTGCATTTTGGGACCTTATTTACAATCCACATTTTCTCCTTGTCTTTCTCTTCCCAAATACAGCAGGCTTTGTGACCCTTAAGCAGATTCTGGAGCTGGGCAGAGCAGGGAGGAAATTTAGGTTTAAACACGGAAAGAAGAAAAGCTTTTCCTGTCATATTTGGGAGAGGAAAACGGGCTCTTCAAATCAGCTTTGAGCCCTTAAGGCTTCGTCTGCTTTTATGAGTGAGAAAACGCAGAACTGAAATCATTTTTAACGTCTTTTTCCTTTCTTTCTTTCTTTCTTTCTTTCTTTTTCTTTCTTTCTTTCTCTCTCTCTCCTCTCTTCTTCCTTTTTTCCTTCTCTTCCCTTCCCATCTTTTTCTCTCTTCTTATTGTCTTTCTGTCCCTATTTTTCTTTCTCTCTCTCTCTCACTTCTTCTCCTTCCTTCTCATCTCCTTTCTCTTTCTTCTTTCTTTTTCTTTTTTCTTTCTCTCTCTCTCTCTTCCTTTATCCCTTCTTCCCTTCCCTTCCTTTCCCTTCCCTTCTTTTTCGCTTCTTTCTTACTTTCTGTCTCCATTTTTCTTTCTCTCTCACACACACTTCTTCTCCTTCCTTCTCATCTCCTTTCTCTTTCTTCTTTCTTTCTTTCTTTTTCTTTTTTTCTTTCTCTTTTTTCTTTCTCTCTCCTTCCTTTCTTCCTTCTTCCCTTCTTTTCCCTTCCTTCCTATCTTTTTCTCTTCTTTCTTACTTTCTGTCTCTATTTTTCTTTCTTTTTTTCTCTCACTTCTTCTTCCTTCCCTTCCCTTCCCATCTCCTTTCTCTTCCTTCTTTCTTTCTTTCTTTCTTTCTTTCTTTCTTTCTTTCTTTCTTTCTTTCTTTCTTTCTTTCTTTCTTTCTTTCTTTCTTTCTTTCTCTGTTTTCCTTCCTTCCTTCCTATACATCAGTATAAAATAATGCTGAAAATCTGTGTGATCACTAAGAGTCAACAATAATCAAACCCAATCCTTTAGGCATCTCAAGAAGGGACCCCAGTAGTTTGTTCTCCAAGCTTGTTTTATTAAAACAAGCTTGGAGGACAAACCACAGCCAAAATCTAAAACCCCGAGCTACGAGTATTTTCTATTATTTCAAGGGACCACAGTCTATTAAACGGTCAGGTCCCAACTGCCTCGAAAAGCCAGCCTACCTTGGCCTATGGATGGTTGTGCTTATCACGGCATTGCAAGTTTCTTTGATTCCAGTTAGGTGATATGGAAAACTCCCCATTCAATTCTTCATATTGCTATATTCTAGCAAAATAAAGGGGCCCCAGCTGAGGAATGGCAAACACATCAGTACTATGATACAACGGAAGAGGAAACGCTGTCCTAAACATTTTCTGTTGAGAAAAATGACCTACTATTTCCTTTTTCCTTTGCCTGGTGATGGCTGCATTTCCTGGTCATAGAACAGACAGGTTTGAGCTGGATTTGCTAGGTTATCTGAAGGGTACGGGTTAAAGCCTTTCGTGGTTTAACTTAACCCTTAAATCCAAAGTGCTTAATTGAAAAGGAAAAAGAACGGAAAATGACCCACAGGAAAATCCCCCCAGGTAGACAATGTTTATCTAGGTCAGCTCAGAGAGGGAAACGGGCTGTCAGGAGAGTGAAAGCAAGGAATTGTCATTAACTCCCAAATGAGATCTATTTTTTGTTTTAAAAGCAACTGCCAAGCCTTGGACTCGATGGACGGAAAGCGTGTTATAGGGCATTCCCGATGGGTGGGACAGGCAGAGCAGAATCGACCATCAGGCTGGCCTGTTCCTCGGGCTAAGACTCTTGTTCGGATCAGAGTATTTCTTTCCTGAAAAAGCCATAAATAAGTCAATAAACCTCTCTCAAGCTCCCCCTTGTAAAAGGGAGGAGGGTTTTGACTCTTATACGGAATACCTCTTCTGACAGATAGTACGAGTTGGGTGGTGGGTTGGGCTAGATGACCTACGAGGTCCCTTCCATCTGTTATTCTATTAATGCGTGTGTGATCAGAGCCTCATGTGGGCAGAAAACCACCATGTAATCATCTTCGTATGGTTCCTTGCTTTTCAGAAGTACCTGGCCTTGCTCCTTCAGAGAAGGGGGTAACGTGTGTGTGTGTGTGTGTGTGTGTGTGTGTGTGTGTGTGTGTGTGTGTGTGTGTAGCAGGAAGTGGGCAGGGGGAGAGGTGGGTTGGATTGAGAGAGAGGAACTGGCCCAAAATCACCCAGCTGGCTTTCTTGCCTAAGGCAGGTCTAGAACTCACCGTCTCCTGGTGATTGGTGCAAAGTCACCCAGCTGGCTGTCATACCTAAGGCAGAACTAGAACTCACCATCTCCTGGTGATTGGCCCAAAGTCACCCAGCTGGCTTTCAGGATTAAAACGGGACTAGAACTCACCTCCTGGTTATTAGCCCAAAGTCACCCAGCCAGTTTTCATGCCTAAGACAACACTATAACTCACCGTCTCCTGCTTTCTAGCCTGGTGTCTTAACTAACTAGACCAGTCCCAGAACCTCAAAGCTGTGTTCTGGCACTGGGACTTGAGGGAGAGCAGGAGAAAATTGTAAATTGGGGACTACAATTTTCTCCTGTCCCCCCTCAAGTCCCAGAACACATCTTTGAGGTTCTAGAGTGGTTAAAGGTACCAGGCTAGAAAGCAGGAGACCATGAGTTCAAGTCCCAACTGGATGACTTCTGGCCAATCACCAGGAAATTGTGAGTTCTAGTTCCATTTTAGGCATGCAAGCCAACTGGGTGACTTTGGGCCAATCACCAGGAGACTGGGAGTTCTAGTTCCATCTTAGGCATGCAAGCCAACTGGGTGACTTTGGGCCAGTCTCTCTCTTTCAGCCCAACCCACCTCACAGGGTTCTTGTTGTGGGGAAAACAGGAGGAGGAAGGCCCGTGGGATATATTCACCGCCTTGAGTTATTTGTAAAAATAATAAAGGTGAAATAAATGAACATTACTTTCCGCCAAAGCCAGTCCGAATGCAACTTTCCCCTACTTGATGCCTTCCAGGTGTGCTGCAGAGTTATAATGCCATGCATAAAGATAACGCCCGTGTGGAGAGCTTGATATGGGTGCCTCCTCTTCCACTATTCCTCTCCTTAACATAACAGCCTTCAAAAACACAATCTTGTCGAATTTGGCCAGGAAAATCTTCTATGCCTCCTGCTTCCTTTCCTCCCTCTCTCCTCGTAGTGCCCCGTTGCACCTTTTCTCCTCCTTTCGCTGTATTGAAAACGAAGGGATCCCACTGCACCAGTCTTAACCAACCTGTTTCTTTTCCAAATATTCTTGCCTGGGCTTATATGCCCCAACTGAATTCCCCTGGTTATCCTGAGCTGTACTTTGTTCAACCGGGACTTGAGATGTGAATCGTAACTTCTTGAGGTTCCAAGACATGCTAAATCTTAATCCACAGGGATCATATAGAGCAGTGGTGGCGAACCTATGGCACGGGTGCCAGAGGCGGCACTCAGAGCCCTCTCTGTGGGCAGGCGCGCCGTCGCCCCAGTCCGAAGCCTTCAGCTGGGTTTTATAAAACCTTTTCACTTCAGGCCTCCGCCGCCATGTGCGGAAAAAAAAGAAGGTTCAATCAATCAGTCAATTTCAACTTCTCGCGGGAAAAAAAAGGATCTTGCAAAGTTGGAATTGATTGATTGAACTTTTTAGTCCCACCCAGTCTGCCGTTACCACCGCAGCCACGCCCACCCAATGGGCCACGCCCACCCAATGGGCCACACCCACCCAGCACCCAACGATGCATAAGTGGGTTTTGGATTGCAATTTGGGCACTCGGTCTCTAAAAGGTTCGCCCTCACTGGTTTAGAGAGTTAGTGTGTTTTTCTGGACTTTTGTCCAGTTGTCTTGTTTTGTAATTATTATTATTATTTTTTTAACTTTTGCTGCTTTGCACCAATGCCGGCAATTTCCTCACTCAACCCTACTCGGCTTCCAGCTAAGACAGATTTAGTAACCTGAAATTCTCAGATCCAGCTAAATACAAGCTAGCTCTCAACTCCATCCAATTGACTATTTCTGGGAATCCTGCAGTTTAGCAAAACCGGTCATTTCCTCTCGTTCCTTCTTTATCTGGGGTTCCCAAGCTTTCATATTGGTTTTTTTTTCTGCATATCAATTTACTTTCCCCTAACGCTGATGACGATCCAAGCAATTGAAACAAAGTTCAGTTTGGTTTGAGCTTATCATGTCCTGCAACCACCCAAACAAATACTTTTAAGTCCAGGACTGGAAACATCTGGAAAGAGACAGTGGTCTAAGAAAACATCCCCCACTCCCCCTAATACCTGGCAATTCACAGCTGTGTCTCTTGCCAATCTCTCCTTCTCCAGTTAATCATGCTAAATGTCTCAGTCTTTACAATGCTGGAAAGCCTTTTTAAAAATAGTCATTAAAAACAAAGGTCCAGCAAATAACATTGAAAAATAAATATTTCAAACGTAGGCGGAGAGTTGAGAAAAAAACAATTGTTCACTTTTTTTTTTTGCTATCTAAATGAGTCGTGTTCTTTATGGATAACCACTGAAAACATGAAAAGGAGACATGCAATTTCATATATATACATATATATTATAAATATGCAGATATATAGAATATACCAGATCTTTGATTTGAGAACACTGTTGATGAAGACAGATTTTTCTTAAGTTACAGCGTGAAATAATAATAATAAAAAAATACAGTACCAGAATTATCCCTGCTTTGAATCCACCGAAGTGAACTAAAAAGCAATGCTTGCAAACGGAAAGAGAACCAGTTCAAACTCGGAAACTTTTGACAAACCAAAGGTTCTCTATTGGATTTTAAAACCTGGGGTGGATTTTTTTTGTGTTATTTGGCGGACCCCCCAAAAAAATGTCAACACTGAATAGGTCATTTGGAAACAAAACATCCAGTCCAGATTTCACCGGGTCATCCCATAACTTAAGGATCATAATTACATCATTTAAAAATAAGGCAGTGCAGTGCAGTGGAGAAGTTTGGCCTGGCGAAGACCAACCAGAAGACAAGAAATCTTCTTGGAATAAAATCTGTTGTAGAGGAGACGCAGTCAAAAGAAATGGCTACCTAGTGGAGGCCATAAAGGAAGAAATGGCTATTC